>SZWC01020531.1:14137-30239 GCA_023375785.1 Penium margaritaceum
CCCGGGTCCGGGTCGGTTCCGACGTGGAACCGGACTCGTAAGCCGGGTCCACTCATCAGAACCGGAACCGCGAGTCCAGGACTCAGACTCGGACTCGGGGATCCGGGCCGCGGTTCCTACAGGCTTGGTTACAGGCTTAGTCGCTGGGTATGTCGCCTCTTGCTTTGCCACTGCTGGTCTCTCACCTCTCCCACCTGAGCCTGTGACAGTGCAGGCAGCACGTGCAGCCACTGACTCTATGGGAGCAGGCCATGAAGGCCGAACTTGACGCATTGTCAGAGCACGATGTGTTCGAATTGGTAGATCTTCCCCCAGGCCGCAAGGCCGTTGCGGCTAAGTGGGTGTACCATCGAAAACTTCGCCCAGACAACACTGTGGAAAGGTACAAAGCACGACTCACTGCAAAGGGGTTCTCCCAGATTCCTGGGGTGGACTTTGATGAGACATTTGCGCCAGTAGGCCGCTATACCACTGCCAGAGCGCTGCTCAGCCTAGTCACTCAGCATGACTGGGAGTTGGAGCAGATGGACGTCAACAATGCCTTCTTGCATGGCAAACTGGATGAGGAGATCTACATGGTGTAGCCACCCGGTTTCTCGGATGGCAAAAACTGCGTGTGGCGACTGCGCAAAGCTCTCTGTGGGCTTAAACAGTCTCCTCACTGCTGGAATCAAGAGATCACAACAACCTTGGAGAAGGGTGGCTTCAGAAGGAGTCCAGAGGACCCTGCTCTGTTTCTCAGTCCCCCTTCACAGCCGTTGGTGGCCATTCTTGTGTACGTTGATGATCTTCTCATTGCGTCTCCAAACATGTCAGCGGTCTCTGCGGCTAAGTCCCTCCTTCAAGCAGCCTACAAGATGAAAGACTTGGGGCCGGCTCGAGTCTTTTTGGGCATGGAACTCGAGCGGGACCGATCATGCCGTACTCTGCACGTGCACCAGGCCGCGTATGTTCGCAGCCTGGGGGAGCGCTTCCAGGCACTCCTCACTAGAGTTCCCTCCACCTCTACACCCATGACTCCCGCTGGGCAGTCACTGCTCAAGTCCCAAGATCTCTCTACACTGGGGGAGAAGGTTGACGTCACAGACTATCTTAGAGTCATAGGGTCGTTGATATACCTTGCCACCACCACCCGAGCCGATGTGGCTTTTGCTGTCAACTTCCTTTCCCAGTTCTCTTAGTGTCCACGCGAGCGACACTTGGAGGCTGCCCTGCGAGTGGTGCGCTATGCCCTCTCCACACCGCGTGCTGGTCTCTTCTTCCGTGCGCAACCCTCTCTTGTGGTTGACGGCTTCACTGACAGTGACTGGGCACATGACTCTGATGCACGTAGCCGCACAGGGTACATCTTCATGGTTGGCGGAACAGCGGTCTCATGGAAAAGTGGCAAACAGGGTTGCATTGGTTGCAGCACTGCTGAGGCTGAGTATGTGGCACTTGGGGCGGGCACATGTGAGGCTGTCTGGCTGTGTCGTCTTCTCCAGCATTTGCGTGTCCCCATTCGTTGCATCACTCTGCGTTGTGACAACCAAAGCACCAAGGCCATTGCTGAGAACAGTGGCATGCATCACTCACGCACTAAGCACATTAGTGTGGAGCATCATTTTGTTTGTGAGTGCATTGCTGCTGGCATTGTCCGAGTTGCATGGGTGGACACACGTTCTCAAAGAGCAGACTTCCTTACCAAGGCTCTCAGTCGCAACATCTTCAAAAGTGCCACTCACGCTGTTGGTCTCGTCTGCCCCCGTAACCCTGACTGAGTGCATCTCCTCAGTTCTCTGTTCTCATGAGCTTGCATGTGTGTGGGGGTGATTGCCTGCGGGTCATGGGGGAGTGTTGAAGTTCGTTGGTCACTCACATTTCTCTTCCCCTTGTCTCCACCTCCGTACACACTTGTACAGATTGATTGACATGGCCTCACCTGGAGAGACGCCCAACAACTCCACCATGGCTGACATCTTTGGCGTGCTTCTCCCAGGAGTGTCGTCTGACACTTACATGCCCATAACGTGACTCTCATCATGTGTGGAACAAATGCTGGGGCCCGTACACTCTAACTGCCGTGCCCTGTACAATGCTTGCCTTGAGTGTTTTGTGTGGAGCTGCACTACCCGGGTGCTGATCCTTGGGGGCCACCTTGCCGGGTTTTACCCGTGCAGTGGTGAGTAGCCGCCACTTGGTTTTATGCCAAGCGGTCAGGCTCGACCCCCGGGTGGCGGTGTGCACTCGCTTGGGTGTGATGCCCGTGGCGAGTGCACGCTCATCGCTCCCTCCTCCCACTCTTCGTCTTTGTTCTCTTGAGCTAATGAAGGCAAGCGTTCCCACATCCATGGCATTGGTAAACCCTTGCCCGTCATTGAGTGTTCTCACATGCTCATTCTAGGAATGTTCCTAGCAACTACACCCCTCAGTCTGCTGCTCTAGAGTCTAAGTCTGGGAGCTCTGGGATTGTTACTCAGAAACGCTCGCGCCAGTGTTAGCGCCAGAAAGAAGCTGAAAACTGAAAGTGACTGATTAGGAATGAAGAATGAGCAACAATGGGAGACCCCTCCAAGTTCTAGCTCCCCCCTCCCAACTACTGTAGAACTTGTTACTCAGCTAACCAACCAATGAGAAAATAGTCCTAGAGCTATTTTCTGGCAAGCAGGGTTTTCTCAGTGAACCCTGCCACACGCTGGACAGCCCAAAACCCGGGCGTCGTCCGTTTTGCCTGAAAACTGGATCATACCACAATACCAACGTTGCAAACACAGTCGTGTGATGAAAACTAGCTAGAAAAATAGCAGCAAGGAGTTATGACTGCCCGAACCCAGGCAGTGCCTACAACAGTCAGTGATGCCAAACAGGGCCACACAACAGGAGACATGGACCCTAGGCATAGCATGATGCTGCAGACGCAATGTCACAACCAGAAACAACGCTGGGTGCATGCAAACGGCATATGCAGTGGCACGGACCGCCGGCGGCCCGACCGCCGAGGAGGCCTGCCAATGGAGCTTAGCGCATCGCTGGAGGGAGGAGGCTCCAGCGAATGGTGCGTGGGCCTTAGCGCGCGTCGGCTCCACCGAGCGACACTCCAGGAGCGTGGAGCCTTGCCGTCATTCATCTGCACGCCGATGTACACAAGCTGGGAGGACACAACAGAGTACAATGAGAGATGCACGAAAACCAACACTCCCCCATGACTCAAAGGCGTAGTGCACATGTGCGGACAGAGACACAGTCAACGACCAGACTCCCCCAGGCCACACATAGATGCAAGTAGGGAGAAAGAGAGCCACTCATGGACGCACGCCAACCGAACTCACAACCTTCTTGAACTAGTCGCGCTTCAGTGCCTTGGTCAAGAAGTCAGCCAGCTACCGTGTTGTCTCAACCCACATGATGCTGATGCTGCCGTCATGCAACAACGAACGCACATAGTGATACTCAACGTTGATGTGCTTTGTGCGTGTGTGATGTACGCCGTCATGGTCGGCGATGGCCATGGCACTCTCATTGTCACAATGCAACGTGATGGATGTGACAGACTGATACAACTCGGACAACAGACGACACAAGCACACACTCTCACACGCACCTAAGCCAAGAGCAACGTACGTGGCCTCAGTAGTGCTGCGTGCAATGCACCCTTGCTTGTTGTTGTGCCAGGACACAGATGTTGCCTGTGCGACTCTTACCGTCCGGACTGCCATCCCAGTCACTGTCGGTGTAGCCCACAGCAACAACAGACGGCTGACGGCGGAACATGAGACCTCGCCGAGGAGTCGAGACGACATAGCGCATTACTCGGATCGCGGCCTCCTAGTGCAGGTGACGCGACTCTTGAGAAAATTGGGCCAGGAGGTTGACGGCGAACGCGGTGTCTGGACGCGTCGTCATCGCCAGGAACATTAGTGACCCGATGACTCGCAGGTACGTGGTCACATCAACTGGCTCCCCCACAACACCTGGGTCAGGACTCTTCAGCTTCACCTGGCCATCGAGTGACATGGGTGAGGATGCCCTCAGCACGAGTGGTAGGTCTTCCGCAAAGCGGGTGGACAGAGTTTTCACATAGGCGGCCTGGTGGATATGGAGGACGCCCTGGGAGCGATCATGCTTGAGATCTATGTCCAGGACGACTCTGATAGATCCGAGATCCTTCATCTGGTAAGGGGCGTGCAACAAGTCCTTGACACGCTAGATGGCAGCCGTGTCTGGTGACGTAATGAGGAGATCGTCGACGTAAACCAGAACAACGGTGAAAGTCTGGCCTCGCGGACTGACAAATAGCGCGGGGTCAGCGGTTTGCGCTAGAGTCCGCCTCGAAGGAGCTTGCTACTGATTTCTTGGTTCCAGCACCAAGGTGACTGCTTCAGGCCATAGAGGGCCTTACGCACCCACTAGACTCTCCCAGTGCCATCATTGAAGCCTGGGGGCTGCACCATGTAGGGCTCCTCACCCTCAAGTGAACCATGGAGAAAAGCGTTGCTCACATCCATCTGATGCAGCTCCCACTCATGCTGGGCGACCAAGCTGAAGAGCGCCCGACTAGGGGAGAACCGGCCAATTAGGGCAAAGATCTGGTCGTAGTCGACCCCAAGGAATCTGGGCAAACCCCTTGGCTGTAAAGCGGGCCTTGTACTTTTCCAAGGACCTGTCAGGCTTCCACTTGCGTCGAAAGACCCACTTGGTACCGATGGCCTTCCGACCTGGAGGAAGGTCGACGAGTTCGTACACATGGTACTGTCGGATAGCAGCGAGCTCATCGGCGCAACCAGCGTCCCTGTGTGCGGCCTCAGGAGAGGCTCGTGCCTCGTGTAGGGTGGCTGGGTCCTCCGGGCATGCTATGGAGCGGACTGAGAGAGCGTGTCCATCTTGAGCCCCAAGTGGGATGCGCGCGAGTACATCCACGACAGCGTGCCGATGCCTGTGATGAAGCATGGCGTAGCCCAGTGCGGAGCCTGGGTGAAGGTCTGCAATGATGGCCGATGTGGTCAAACCGAGGGCCTTGGTGCCAGGGTCCCCAGTCACGACCGTGGGAGTGGAGGAGACATGTGGAGCCACGGAGGGTGGAGGCGCAACGAAGCGTGGTGCGACGGTCTGCGCGCTCACCGACGGTCTGGGCCGGAGGCTGCCGCCTGGGCCACGTATGTAGCGTGGTAGGGCAGGAGATGGCATTGAGTCCGACCTGCCAATGGAGGCAGACGGAGGGACCAACGGATGCAACCGGGGCAGCTGGCCCGGAGGAACCAGGGGACGCGTTTGGGGCTGCCGGCCCGGAGGGATCAGCGGACACGACTGGGGCTGCCGGCCTGGAGGGACCAGCGGACGCAAATGGGGCTGCCGGCCCGGAGGGACCAGCGGACACGACTGGGGCTGCCGGCCCGGAGGGACCAGCGGACGCGTCTGGGGCTGCCGGTCCCGAGGGACCAGCGGACACGACTGGGGCTGCCGGCTCAGAGGGACCAGCGGACGCGACTGGGGTTGCCAGCTCAGAGGGACCAGTGGACACAACTGGGGCTGCCGGCGTAGAGGGACAGAGGGATGTGTCACCCGAAAGCGGTAGGACGGAGGACGGACTCACCACTCCCCCACGTGACGGGATAGACACCGACGAGCCGGAGCAAATGAGGTCACGAGGAAACAGGTCCTCAAAGAAGTGGGCATCTTACGACTCAACGATGCAGTGTCGGGAGGGATCCGAGAAGCGCCAATCCTTGGACAGACGAGAGACACCAAGGAAGGTGCAGAGACGTCCGCGGGGGGCGAGCTTGCCGCCCTGTTGCGAGGCGGGCAGCCACACAATGGCCATGCAGACGCGAGCCGGGCGTAGGTCAGCTCGCTGACCGCACCAATGCTTGTACGACGTGGATTGGCGGGGAAGGGGACCGTGGGGAATCTGGTTCCAGACCCAGGTCATGTAGGCCATGGCTTCAGAATAGAAGCCATCGGAAAGACCGGACTCGACCCACATGGTGCGGACGGCGTCGGCCATGGTACGGATCCACCGTTCGGAGACACCGTTCTGGGTGGGTGTGTAGGGCGCAGATGTCTTATGGTGGATCATGCAGGAGGCGAGAAAGATCGAGGTCTCACCCATGTACTCACCACCGTGATCGGAGCAAAAGCGACGAAGAGAACAACCACACTCCCGCTCCACAAGGACAAGCCAGTCTTGGACGGCTCGGGTGACATCGCTCTTCTGCCGAAGGCAGAAGACCCAGCGATAGCGAGAACAGTCGTCAGTGAGGCTGAGAACATAGCGGCCATGCTCGCCAACGGACTCGGTGGGAAGAGGGCCCATGACGTCAGAGTGGAAGAGGTTGAGAGGGGCGGATGCACGGGAGGAAGACAAAGGGTACGTGGACCGGTGCATCTTCCCCTGAGCGCAATCAATGCACTCAATGGGGCACGGGAGAGGGAAAGTCTCCGGGTCAAGGCCCTTGGCCGACAGGGTGCGGAGCATGCTGTCTATGGCGGCAATGTGGACGTGGCAAAGGCAGCGGTGCAAGAGGTGGGTGTGCTGAGGAGAAGACGTACTGGTGACAAATACATGGTCGGTGGCGGCCGACGGGAAGGAGACGGAAGGAGAGGAGGAGAGGTGAGGTACATGCCACAGGTTGCCACGGGTGGTGGCGTGCAGTACGACAAGACCAGACGGACGCAACGACATAGTACCAACACCGCGCGAGTGCACAACGTCCATGCTCATGCGGTCAAGGGCAGTGACGGACAGGAGGCTGAGCTCGAGACCAGGGACGAAGAGGACATCTGTCAGAAAGACGTCACCAGCAGGACCACGAAAATGAACGGCGTTAACCCCACGGACAGGCAACACCTCTCCGGAGCCCGTCCGGACACTGGAGACATCGCCTATAGGACCGAGCATACTAAAGGCCTCACGAGAGGCCGTCATGTGATGCGTGGCCCTGGAGTCGATGATCCAGGTCTTAGCGGGGTCCTCCACCGGTGTCGTCAGATCGTTAACGGTCACATGGTAGCAAGCAAGGGATGCGGACGTAGTGGAAGGAGGCGCGAACCGAGACTGCCAATCATCAAGCCAAGCAACGTCGTCATGGGAAGGGGCAGAGGAGACCATGGGAGACAACAAGACAGACGAGGAAATGGCACACGACTGTAGTTCAGTCTCAGTCATGCAGCGCTGGACAGGAGAGCAGGAGGTAATGCAACTCGCACTTCCCTAGGTAGGAGGGTGTGGCAGGCCGAGTTGGAGCGCGATGAATTGCTCCAGTTGACGCTCATGGGAGGACGGCCTGGGAGTGTAGACCAAGTGCGGAGTGATGGCACCGGAGCCCGGGTAAGGGAAGGACTGTGCCGGTGATGGGAACGGAGGCGCCGATGGCTGAGGATAGTATTGCTGCGGCGCAGGTGTCTGCTGGAGTGGCGGAGCTACTAGACGAGGTCGAGGCGTCAGGGTCGGCGGCAACGACGACGGTAGAGGCTAGACGTTACTCCCGCTGGCAACGCATGGTGGCGATGACGCACGCCTCGTCCGTCGGGAGAGGGTACGTGTACCACCCGTGACCAGGCTGGCCACACTTGTGGTAGACCGAGCCATTACCGCTGGACCCGGTCGACGGCTGCTACTGCTGCAATTGCGACTGACCCTTGCATTTCTTGTTCCGGCCTTTCTTCTTCTTTCGCGAAGACGATGACGTAGTCGCGGCGGGGGAAGCAACGGCCACGGAGGCGATGGCAGGGGAGGAGACGGCAAGGGAGGCAAGAGCCTCCGTGCGTTGGATTTGGGACTCTAGACGAGCTTCCTCAATGTGGAGGAAGAGCCCGTATGCCCAAAGAATGAGGGTGCCCTAGGCCGCCATGGTGGAGAGGGCGTCTTGGGGGTAGTGGACGAAGACGTCCGCATATGCGCTGGTGGCGCCACGCTTGATGGTGAGGAGCGCGGCCAGAGGGGGTGGGGTAGATCTGCCGAGGCGACGAAGGATGTCCTCCGCCCGCAGCTAGTAGGCAGCGACCGTCTCCGTCTCCCCCATGTGTCAGGAATTGAACTCCCGTAGCAGACGGCTAGTCTCAGCTTTGCTGGAGAAGCGATGGGGCCGGGTGAGGAAGTGCCACGCGGCTGCAAGGTCGGGAGTGGCGCCAACGGTGAAGTCGCCGAGGAAAGGCTCTAAGGACAGGCGGGAAGCCGGAGGGGCGACTGGGACGAGGGCACGGACGGCGCGACCAGAATCATACAACTGGTCGGCCTGGGTGGGGTCATACATGAGGGTGTAGTATGCCCACAGGCCCTCACCTTGCGCCTAGATCCGGAAGCTGAGCTCCCAGCTTCGTAGCTGCTCGCCGACCTGAAGCGGCGGCGGCAACGTCTCAAAGTCCTTCTGCCTACGGCCGGCGCCCAGAGTGGGGCCAAGGACGGAGGTCACTGTCTGCCGCTACCGTTGAGTCTGCTGCTGTGCCAGGTAGTGCGTGGCACCAGATACAGCTGAGCAAGCGTGCCCTGGAGGGATGAATGATGGCGGCGCACTTGTGGCAGTCTGGGAGGCTAATGGTTGCAGTGCTGCAAGCTGCTACGTCAAGGCGGCAAGCTGTTGCTGAAGAGCAGCGAGGGGGTCAGGGTTGCCGCCAACGACGCCATTGGGCTGCTCCTACTGCTGCTGCTGCTGCAGTCGCTGCAAGAAAGGGGGGCTGGGGGTCTCCCCACCAGAGGAGGACCCCTCCCAACCGGGGCTACCAGCCATGGTTTGGTCGCCCTTGTTTTTTTGTTTCTTTTTGTGCGTTACTGATGTCATCGGTGGCTTGGGGCGGTGGGCGTTCTGCCCACCCTTTGGTTGTCTTGCCCTTTCCCTTTCCCCTTTTTCTTGTTGTTTTTCTTGTTGATGACATCACCAATGACGTCAGCAGCAGGATGCTGAGTCAATAGCGATGGTTGTTGGGCCGCTGCTGCGGCTGCTGTTGTCGCTGCTACTGCTCTTGCTGTTGCAGCTGCTACTGCTGCTACAGCTACTGCAACTACTATTGGTGCTGCTGCCACTGCTGCTCCTATTGCCGCTAATGCAGGTGCTGCTGTTGTTGCTGCTGCTGTTGCGCCTGCGCCTGCTACTGTTGCAGCTATTGCTGTGGCTGCAATTGCAGCAACAACTGCTACTACTGCGGGCTACTACGGCTGTTGTGGCTACTACAACAGCTAAGGCAGCTGCTGCACCTGCGACGAAGAAGCTGGTGGGGTGGGGGATTTTTTTTCTCTTGTTTTTTTCCCTTCTTTTGTCTGTCACAGCGGGCACCTACTCGCTGTCTGTTGCAAGCATCAGACTGCTGCTCGCTGGCAGCGGGATGCTACTCGCTGCCAGCATGGGGCTGCCGCTCGCTGGCAGCAGCGGGTTGCTGCTCGCTACACGCTCGCTTCGGGCTGCGAGCAGTAGCAGCCGCTGATGGGTGCTGTCAGCTGCTGCTCGTTGTTGCTGTTGCTGCAGCTGGCTGCTGCTGCTACTCATTGTTGCATCTGTTGCAGCCTGCTGCTGCTGCTGCACGCTGCTCCAGCTACTGCTTGCTGTGGTTGCTACTCGTTGCTACTGTGGGCTGCTGTTGCAGGCTGCTGTTGCGAGCTGTTGCTGCTGCGAGCTGCTGTTGTGCGCTGCTGCTGTTGCAGGCTGCTGCGAGCTGCTGCTTCTGCATGCTGCTGTTGCTACACGCAGCTCCTACTGGCTGCTACTGCCACTGCTCGCTGCCGTTGCCTACAGCTGCCACTGTTGCAGGTTGGTGCTGCTGCGTGCTTGTGCCAGTCACTGCACTTGGGTGACGTTGCAGCGTGCGACGTCGCCCGCAGATGTCGGGCGCGGCCTGCCGCTCACCTCCTCGCGTCATGCGTGGGGGTGAGTGCTGCCGAAACAATTTCAGCAGCATTTCCCCTGGCCCTGTGGCCGCGGGAAAAATCTCATACTGCCACCAGGCGGGTCAATGCTACTGGAAAAAAATCCGGCAGCATTTCCCCTGCACTCGCGCGTATGGGGGTTCGCCGGCGTTGTCTGGAACTTGTACGCCAGTCTTCTGCTACTGCTGCTATGCTCTGGCTCTGATACCAAGCTGGAAAACCTAGGCAGGAGGCTGGGGCAGTAGCGTTGTTGATGCAACGTACGGGCTTCCACGCTCGTTGCTCAAGTCTACTGTCCCCTCAGTCTGCTGCTCTAGAGTCCAAGTCTGGAAGCTCTGGGTTTGTTACTCAGAAACGCGCGCGCCAGTGTTAGAGCCAGATAGCAGCTGAAAACTGAAAGTGACTGATTAGGAATGAAGAATGAGCAACAATGGGAGACCCCTCCAAGTTCTAGCTCCCCCCCACTAGGTAGAACTTGTTACTCAGCTAACCAGCCCATCATAAAATAGTCCTAGACCTATTTTCTCGCAGGCAGGGTTTTCTCGGTGAGCCCTGCCAGACGGCCGACAGCCCAAAACCTGAGCGTCGTCCGTTTTGCCTGAAAACTGGACCATACAATAATACCGACGCTGCGAACGTAGCCATGTGGTCAGAGTCAGCTAGAAAAATAGCAGCAAGGAGTTATGGCTGCCCGAACCCAGGCAGTGCCTACGACAGTCAGTGATGCCAAACAGGACCACACAGCAGGAGACATGGACCCTAGGTACAGCATGATGCTGCAGACGCAATTCCACAACCAGAAACATCGATGGGTGCATGCAAACGGCATCTGCAGTGGCAGTGACCGCCGGCGGCCCGACCGCCGAGGAGGCCTGCCGATGGAGCTGAGTGCATCGCCTGAGGGAGGAAGCTCTAGCGAACGGTGCGTGGGTCTTAGCGCGCGTCGGCTCCACCGAGGGACACTCCAGTCGCGTCGAGTCTTGCCGCCAGTCATCTGCACGCCGATGTACACAAGCCGGGAGTACACAACAGAGTACAATGAGATGCATGAAAACCAACAAAACTGAGTTACTAGGTCAACGTGCTTAAGAAAGGAGAAACATTTTGAAGGGTTCGGTCACCATATACCCAAATAGTAGAAATACAAAACTGATTTGCCCGTCGTTGAGCGAGAAATAACCTAACTACCCATCAGCCGCCGCTACTGCCATGCCAGTAACAAAGAAAACGGACAGAAGTGCATGGTGAGACCACATGCCATGTGCTGACGACGCATGGTATGCGGCATCCTCCGCTAGTATCACAAACCCTTTCGTTGAAGGGTTTGTGATACTAGCGGGGGGATGTTTGTTTAGATTTTGAGCGGAGTTCAAGACTCCCCATGCGTTGAAAGGGAACCTGTTGGGCCCCGCTACCGCGGGGCCCAGCAGGAGCCTGCGCAAAAATAAAACCCTAAAACCTCGAATGTAATTCGGGGTATGGTTTGAATGCGGTTTGTGTGTTAAAATCATAGGTTTGCGTTTACAAAAAATCATCCAAAACGAAAGAAGGGTGTTTTCGCTCGATCGCGAGGGAGCGATGACCGCTCTTTTTTTTTTCACGCAAACCCCCCAGTTCGATGTAGGGTTTTATGTTTGGCGTGGGCGGAGCCCACGCCAAACATACAGAACCTTAAATCGAACTGGGGGGTTTACGTGACAAAAAAAAGAGCGGTCATCCCTCCCTCGCGATTCTCGCGTGGGAGCAATGTTCGCATGTAAGATTTTTTCATGCTCGCCCGTCGACGCATGCCGCGAGTGAGCATGATTTTCGACCAGGCTTTTGAGTATTTTTTTGTCGCTACCGGGCGGACTAGAGTCACACTTTGCGCTTTATAGGTATCTGAGCTATTTGGCCCTATTTTGAAACATGATTTAACTTATAATCTATGATGAATTATTCACCTTCTTTCAAATGATTTTTTTTTCACACATGCAATCACAACAAATCATTGTCATGGGATGGTTGGATCATGTCGATGTGAAGAAAACACTACGTAGATTGAATAGATACTATACAAATGATCAACTATTACTTTTTAAGATTCATAAACGACGGCATGTATATGTACATAGACGTGGACGCACGTATGGATACAATAAATGTGTGGAAGGTAGTCCATGGAACGAATCCATGTGTGAAAATGGGTAGAATACAATAATTCTTAAATAATATTGATCTCAAAATGTTGATTTGCACATGTGATTCCAGAAAATCTTTTCTAGAGGTCTTATTTGAATGTACTTTGGGAAGAGTACAAGCATAACAATAGCATCAAATGGAAAGAACACATTACACATGAATTTTGAATGAAGGGGAATTTTTACATTTTGTTTTTCCCTACGTTTGTCTTCAAAACTCTTTTTGTTTCACTTATAGCCAACTTTGCAAAGCTTATGACGTAACCATGTGCACCTTAGTGCAACATTGGATCCTTGTCTTTTTTTTATTTAACGCTGGCTCAGTGGCGCATGCTCACTGAACAACAGGACTGCAATACCGAGGTATTTGGTACCGCGGTACTCCAGTACCGCGGTACTGGAGTACCGTGGTACCTAATACCACGGTATCCTCCTTCCGCTGCAGGTTAATACCGATACCGGTACCGCATCCACGATAGGACCGGTATCGCTAGTTTACCACTGTACATACTATGTACCCTGGTACTCGGTATATCGCACATGAAGAAAAAAACACGCTACCGAAGAAGGTACCATTTGTTGACGCGACAGGCAACAGAATCAATTAAACCTTGTGAAATAAAAAAGCAACCGTCCTTTCCTAACAATAGACAAATGACAGAAACACAACAATTTAAAACTAGTCACCCCCTGACCAAACACAGTTCATGGGTGCGAGGGTCGTCGTTCTAGGCGCCGGCAGTGGGAAGGGGCTCATTACTACGTTTCAGATGGGGCAGGCAGAAAGTCGTGAGAGAAAAAATATTTTCAATAATTCGTACCCCCTGCCAAAAATAGCATAGGGAAAGGGGGGCTTTAGAAGTATCGACCAATCCCCCCTGCCCTTTCTTGGTCCTTTTCAAACTTTAGGAAAAAGGACCCAACAATAAGGGGCGGTCGTGCGGGTGACCGAACATTGTTCAGTTGATAGCCCGATGACACCCTCTTTGGAGTCCTAGTCGTGGTCGCATGCGTGCATGTCTTTAATACCCCCCCCCCCCCGTCCCCACGCACACCCTAGTCAAGGGTGGGGGTTCACGCAGTGAACTCCCACCATCGACCGTCGACTTTCGCTTAGCTCCCGTTCGCGATGCTCATGTACGAGCAACGACGTCGACCTCAATCGACGTGTGCATGGAATTAAGTGACGAGCAACAGATGGAAAAAAAAAAAGAGAGAGAAAAGTACCTCGCTACAACAGCAGTCCGGCGATGTTGCATTGCACGGTACCGCGGTATTGTGCCCCGGTACAATACCGCGGTACTACCGAAGGGTACCTTGGCAGGTTAGTACCGATACCGTACTGGTACCGCTAAGAAAAATACCGAACCGTGGTACTGTAGTACCGCGGTACAAAAACACGATGTATCGCGGTATCGGTAATACCGCCATCAGCCCTGCTGAACAATGACGAACCCTTTGTCCAAGAGTGTTAGAAATAGGACTGTTAGAGATTGGGGAAAAAGGGGGAGGGAGGGGGGGGGTGTTGTTCAGATTCCCAGTGTGTTGAAAACTTGCCCGTGCAAAAATAGAACCCTAAACCTTACGTGCGATTTCAGTGTAGGGTGTGCACACGGTTCGCACGTTGCAAGGGGGGATGGTGGCCCAGAAAAAAAAAAAGAAAAAAAGAAAGGGTCAATGCTTGATTGTGATTCTCAAAATTGAATGGGAAGCCATGACACATGGTGTCATGGCTTCCCATACAAAAAAAAAAAAAAAAAAAACAAAAACAAAAGGGGACGAGAGGCACCTTCATCCACCATGACCAACAGCCCCTCTGACGCGGGGTCCTCCTCCGTTGGGGGAGGGACCCCTAGCCCCCCTTTTGTTCAGCAGCTGCAGCAGCTGCAGCAGGAGCAGCAGCAGCAGCAGCAGCAGCAGCAACAATAGCAGCAGCAGCAGCAGCAGCAGCAGCAGCAGCAGCCGCCGCCGCCGCCGCCGTAGCAACAGCAGCAGCAGCAGCAGCAGCAGCAGCAGCAGCAGTTGCCCTCTGGCATCGGCGGTGCCATCCCTGACCCACTCGCCGCTCTTCAGCTGCAGCTCGCCGCCTTGATGCAGAGGCAGCAGCAGCAGCAGCAGCAGCAGCAGCAGCTGCTGCAGCAGGTGTCCTCTGGCATCGGCAGCGGCGCCCCTGACCCCCTCGCCGCTCTTCAGCTGCAGCTCACCGCCTTGACACAGCAGCTTGCCGCGCTGCAGCCATCTGCTTCCCATACTGCTACAGGTGCGCTGCCATCGTTCATCCCTCCAGGGCACGCCAGCCCAGCTGTATCCGCTGCCACGCACTACCTAGCGCAGCAGCAGACTCAGCGCCAGCGGCAGACGGTGACCTCCGTCCTTGGCCCCACTCTGGGCGCCGGCCGGAGGCAGAAGGACTTTGAGACACCGCCGCCGCCGCTTAAGGCCGGCGAGCAGTTCCGGAGCTGGGAGCTCAGCTTCNGTCCAGCGACGCGGAGATCAGCCGTCTGCTCCGGGAGTTCAACTCCCTGCGCATGGGGGAGACCGAGACAGTTACTGCCTACTGGCAGCGGGCGGAGGACATCCTGCGTCGTCTCGCCACATCTGCTCCACCCCCTCTGTCCACGCTCCTCACCATCAAGCGCGGCGCCACCAGCGCGTACGCAGACATCTTCGTCCACTACCCCCAGGACGTCCTCTCCACCATGGCGACCCAGGGCACCCTCATGCCCTGGGCATACGAGCTCTTCCTCCGCATTGAGGAAGCTCGCCAGGAGTCNCCTCCAGGGCACGCCAGCCCAGCTGTATCCGCTGCCACGCACTACCTAGCGCAGCAGCAGACTCAGCGCCAGCGGCAGACGGTGACCTCCGTCCTTGGCCCCACTCTGGGCGCCGGCCGGAGGCAGAAGGACTTTGAGACACCGCCGCCGCCGCTTAAGGCCGGCGAGCAGTTCCGGAGCTGGGAGCTCAGCTTCCGGATCTGGGCGCAGGGGGAGGGCCTATGGGTGTACTACACCCATCCTTATGACTCCACGCAGGCCGACCAGCTGTATGACGCTGGTCGCGCCGTCCGTGCCCTCGTCCCAGTCGCCCCTCCAGCTTCCCGCCTGGCACTGGAGCCTTTCCTCGGCGACTTCACCACTGGCGCCACACCGGACCCTGCATCCGCGTGGCACGTCCTCACCCGGCCTCATCGCCTGTCCAGCAACGCTGAGATCAGCCGTCTGCTCCGGGAGTTCAACTCCCTGCGCATGGGGGAGACCGAGACAGTTACTGCCTACTGGCAGCGGGCGGAGGACATCCTGCGTCGTCTCGGCACATCTNACATCTTCGTCCACTACCCCCAGGACGTCCTCTCCACCATGGCGACCCAGGGCACCCTCATGCCCTGGGCATACGAGCTCTTCCTCCGCATTGAGGAAGCTCGCCAGGAGTCCGAACTCCATCGCACGGAGGCTCTCGCCTCCGTGGCCATTGCCTCCCCCACCACAGCTACATCCGCCAGCTCCTCCGCCAGCTCCTCCGCCAGCGCTTCGCCGACGGGGAAGAAGAAGCGTCGGAGCAAGAAGGGCAAGGGTCAGCAGCAGCAGCGACAGCCGTCGACCGGGTCTGGCAGTGGTGGCTCTGCCTGCCACAACTGTGGCCAGCCTGGGCACGGGTGGTACACGTGCCCGCTGCCGACAGACGAGGCGCGCGTCATCGCCACCATGCGTCGCCAGCGGGAGCACCGTCTCGCCTCTGCCTCCGTTGCTGTCGCCAGCTCCGACGCCTCGACCTCGTCCAGCGGCTCCACCACCCCGGTCGCCTCACCAGTCCAGCAGACACCGACTCCGCAGCCGTCGGCGCCTCCTCTTGCTTCGGCGGTTCCGTCCTCCTCCTACCCGGGCTCCGGCGCCGTCACTCCGCACTCCGTCTACGCTCCCGGGCCCTCCTCCCGTGAGCGTCAGCTGGAGCAGTTTATCGCGCTCCAGCTCGGCCTGTCTCGCCCTCCTCCCCAGGGAAGTGCGAGTTGCATCACCTCTTGCTCTCCTGCCCAGCCCTGCATGACTGAGACTGAGCTGCGGTCGTGTCCCGTTTCCTCATCTGTCTCGACGTC
>SZWC01020533.1:13924-31368 GCA_023375785.1 Penium margaritaceum
AAAAAAAAAAAAAAAAAAAAAAACAAAGAAGGAAAACAAAGAGTCAAGAGGTGTGAAACTGCGCCCAGTGCACAGGGAAGTGTGAGGCTGAAGAACCACAACATGAGGGAACATGGGGGGTGTGGAAGATAGGAGAGCGTGCCTCTCACGCAAAAGGAACTGAGGGAGGGGTACGGGGGGAGGGAGAGTGGGCAGCAAGTGAGGGACAAGACAGAGGCGAGGGGATCAGGACACAGAGAAAGGGAGGAAGAGAGAGGGAAGGGGGTAGAGCGAACGCAAGGCACAAGAAGCACGAGGAAAAGCACGAGGGACGGGATGAATGGTGGAGGGAGGAGTGTGAGGGGAAGGGGGTGCGGAGGGGGGCGAAGTAGAGCTCAACACAAGTGGCTGCGACAAACGGTCCGTTGGAGCCACAGACGGCACGAGAGGAGGGAGAGGGAAGATGAGGCGTGGCTGGACCACAGAGGGGCAGAGAGAGCGAGAGAGGTCAAGGGGCGATGCTGATCGCGAGCAGCCGTTGCGCTGCAGTGCAAGCACAAAATGCCACGCCACGTCACGCCCTTGCCGCCGCCACTAACGCCAAGCTTTCCTCATCGGACGCCGGCAACACTCTTTTGAGAGAGAACGGGAGCGACATCCACCACGTACACGTACGCATTGCACCACGTACGCATTGCACCACGTACGCATTGCACCACGTACGCATTGCACCACGCACGCATTGCACTGCGGCAAATGCGCATCCGCAACGGCTAGCCAACCCAGCTCCGCATTGTCGAGTGGCAGAGAACAATCGGAACCAAGGCAACCATTCAGGATTCGCTCCGGTGGTCGTCCGTCCAACTGCCGCCGCACGATGCAATGCAGCCACTGCAACCACTGCAACCACTGCAGCCACTGCAACCACGTCGTCGGCCTCCACAGTAGGAGCAGGCGCGTCGACGTGGCGACGGAGTTTTGAAACACACACGTCGTCTTTCTTTCCGCCGTGAGGCAACATTCAACGCCAAAGGTTCAACTGCAGCCACGTCTGCCGCGACCACCACCACCACCACCACCACTACAACCGCCGCCACCACCGACCGCCACCACCGACCGCCACGACCTCCACCGCCAACGCCACCGCCACCGCCACCGCCACCGCCACCGCCAACGCCAACGCCAACGCCAACGCCAACGCCAACGCCAACGCCAACGCCACTTCCACCGCCACCGTGCCCAGGCAGCCCAATCCCTGCTCGATATAAAAAGCCTCGCACGACATCACACCTCACACCTCACGCCTCAGCGCAGGCCAGCACATCGGCCTGTGCGGAGCAGTGCATCCAGTCGCCAGCACGGGCGGCAGCAAGGCCACACACGCGTGCACACACAAGCCCACATCGAGCGCGCCCAGCCAGGACGTTCGCGCCAGTGCTGCACCACGGGCGTTCGCGACGTGCAGGGGGGGGCAGGAGGGGCAGGAGGGGTGTTCGGGAGGGGGAGTCGAAGCGTGCGCTGGCTCACTTGACGAAGTTGACGGTGTTGAGGCCCATGTGGCCGTCGAACACGGCGGCGTACGTGAACCCCCGACCGGCGTCCGCCACCACCGCCACGTCGTCCTCCATCTCCTCGCGCAGCCCCTGGATGGACGCCCACCCCACGCGGACTGCGCCCGCGCCCTCCGCCGCCGCCGCACGGTCCCTCCGCCGCCTTCTCGCGGCCCCTCCTGCCTCGCCGTCGCTGACTCCTGCGCCTGCGTCGTCGCTGTCGCTGTCGGCGAGTTCTCTCCCACCCGTTCTGCGGCTTGGCGGCGACACCACCATGGTCACCTTCCGGGTGAAGCTGGCAGCCCAGCCCTCCAGCGACGTCAGAACACCGGGCAGCTGTGCGCGGCAGATAGCTCTGCCGCTCCTGCTGCTGCTGCTGCTGCTGCCGCTTCTACAGCCGCTGCTGCTGCTGCCGCTTCTACAGCCGCTGCTGCTGGAGCTGTTGTCAGGGGTCGGGCCGGCAGCATAGGCATGGCGGAAGTGCAATGGCTGTCGTTGCGTCAGCGGTTGACCGTGCATCTCTCGGCAGCCCAACGGCTGGTGTGCGCTGTTTGTCCCACTGGCTCTTGCAGCTGGGACCCGCTGGCAGGCCGAGCCCACGAGAGGCGGACGCCCTATGTGGCGCATGGCGGCGCGGAGGTCCGCGGTCATGCCCGGCATGTTGTTGTCGCAGCCGTGTGGACGGCCAGGCGTGGCTGTGCACGCTGGCCTAGGGGAGTACATCGCTCTCGATGCCAGCATCGCTGCGCGGTTGAGGCGCCGAGAGCAAAGGGATGGCTGCGGCGACTGATGCTAGGGGCTGTGAGGGGACCTTGGGAAAAGCAGGCGAGGGCCAGAAGCAAATGCACTGCACAGGCAACCTTTGGTGACGACGCCATGGATGTGGGGAGGGGTTGAGGCAGCGAGCCAGGGACTATGATCCAAATCTGCCGGAAGCTTTTCGCAAAACGCACCGGGAAACCAGCTCACGAAGTTTCGAGGGAATCTCTAGACCACTCGCCTCGTACCGATCTACCAAGCATGTTTCGACATCATCCGCCGTTTAAGCATTAGATAATGATTTTTTAAATATAATTCGGGATTGGATTCTAAAATTGGTTTGCATGTAGAAGAGGCAAGGTTTGCGTGCCCGAAAGGGGTCATCGCTCAATCGCGAACTCGTAAGGGAGCAAAATTCACAATGAAGCAACTTTCGCTCGACGCAGGAGGGTCACATGACCCTCCTTACCGTGCCCGGCCAGCGATGCACATCATTCATCGAGAAAGGCGAGTGAGAAGGATACCTCATTCCTTTTTTCTTTTTTGGTGGATATGGCGGATATATGCTTTTGCTACTGGGTATGGCAGCGTCATCCCTTCCTTCACGAGGATGTCTTGGCTAATTTCCCCCCAATGTTAATGTACATCAACTCTCAAACATAAAATAACCCAAAACAGTTCCAAGTCTGTGAGCCCCATGGTAACATCACCATTGATGTCACCGTTCCCAACCGCAAAAGAATCACACTTTTGAATATTAAATATAAGAAAAGCATACTTTGAAGTGCAAAAGAGTTATAAGTTGATTTATTGGCGAATCACCACAAAATATGGCACTAAATAGTAAATTTAAGAAAGAAAGGAGCTTTAAGAAAATAGGTCAACTCGTGATTTGAGAATCAGATAAAATCATAATCTTATGTTATTCTCCCTTTCATATAGTTGATATGAATGTTCCCATGTTTCCTGGTGCACTAAATATAGGATTTATTTTTTTTATTCAAATAATCATGTTACACAATGATCATGTGGAAGGGATAAAAAAAAATTATGTGAAAATGTGTGAATTTTTAAATTTTAATGCCAGACCCCCTAGAACAAAGTTTTTCCATATTCTTTAGTGTTGAAGATAAACCTGAATGAAGCATTACAAACAAACAAAATAAAAAATAAATAAACCAATTCTGTTGGTGAAACCTCGACTAAAGTGACCACATTAGAGACTTTGAGAGCTTACTAATACATTTCAAAATTATTTGTTAATTTATTTTTCAAAATATAGGTGTGTAATAAAGATAATAATGGTATAGAAATATTAAAATTAACTTCATGGAATGTTATGAATCACAGATGTTTGCTTGTATGGTTTTTAAGAGTGTGAAACTATGCACATGGTTTAGAATGATAATATTACGTATATTTGTGAGGATAATGTAGTTATAATCCCCTAAAAAATGAAACTTTAGGTGTAACGGGCTGAGTCTCCAGCTCCTGCTCTGAAGTCGTCGTCGGAGTTCGCAGAATGGCGTTCTTGGTCCGCGTCAGGGGTTTACCCCCTTCGCAAGACTGAGGGGCAATCGTCATCAACGACCCAGAGCAGGGAGACTCGAATATTTCGAGTCTCAGGAGGCCTATTTCCGTTTTTACCTAACCCCCTCGTTCTGGGTCCAAAACGAGGGGATTTTACCTCGAACTTGTGATTTTGCACGAGTTTTCCGGTTTAGAAACTCGTAGTTCGTCCTAAACGAACTCGAGTTTCCGTTTTGACGCGTCGGCGCGAAATCGTCGCGTGCGAGGCACGATCGGCGATTTTGCATCGACTCTTCTCGTGCGCTCCTCGCTCCTCGCTCCTCGCTCTATCCCTCGTATTTGCTTATTCTCACAAGCGAGGAGGGCGAGCAAGGACGAGGGCACGAGGCCACAGGCCTCGGCCCTCGAGGCCTCACGGCCTCCTGGCCGCCGATCGAGCCACCAGCTCGATCGGCGGCCGATGGCTCGCCGGCGGGTGGCCGGCCGGTCACTTGACCGGCCGCCGGCCACCCAGCCGGGCGGCCGCCGGCCGGCCGGTAGCCAGGGGGTGGCTGGCCACCGGCCAACCCTCGCGATAGCGAGGGGTAGCTTGCAACCACCCCCTCGCTATCGCGAGGTGGGAGGGCCGAACCGGCCCTCCCGCTACATTAGGGCTGAATATTGTGGAATGTTTATTAATTTAAGAAATGGAAAAAGGATGTTTTGACTTCTCTTTACATGTGTGGTGCATGTGCAACTATTCAAAGGCAAGAGTGAGTGGTGAAGAAACATGCCAAATGTCTTATGCATTATATATGCTTCAAAATGATTATGAATAAGGCTTCCAAACTCTTATTCATTATCGTTCTAATTTTGAATCTTTTCATTAAGAAATTATGCTTCACCATTCTTCCATTAAAGCAAAAAATAACCTAAACCTTTCTTGTCATTAATATTTAATGACAAGATTTTGGATATGATGTTGTTTGAAATAATTTCATAATTTCTTTGTTATTCCGGGTTTCATAATTATATTGGGTAATTGTTTAGTGTTCTTGTAACAATTCATGGATTTATGTCTTGAATGTTATTTTTAGTGTCCTCAATGATTTCTGAATTGGTTTTGAATTTCCCTATACGAGGAAATTACCATCACATGATGAATATCAGTTGTTTATATCCATTCTACAGATGCGCTGTCACAGTTTGTTTTTGTTTTAAAGGTGGTCCAGCCAGAAGATCCCTCCTGGGCTCACTTCTGGTATGTCTCAGCTGCCCATCCAAGGGAAGGATGGCAGTTTGGATTTCTCCGTGTCTACGATTTTAGTTAGGTAAGCCAGCTTTGAACTTTCCGGTCCCGCTTGAAGAATCGAGGCCACCGAGTGGCGTGGCGAACAATTCCGGTACTTGGCTAGTCTGGTGCATCGAGGACGTTCGCCTTGTGCCTGCCAACAAGTGTCTGACGACTGTTTTGGAACATCCCCGGGCCGTCGCCAATATCCGCAGAATGCTCGAACTGATATGGGTGCCCTTCAGCTGTTTACTCGTCACGTTTCCATGCCAACCGGTTTCTGGAAATCCCTCCCAGACCTTGCAGGATGATGCAGAGCAACTCGACTTCCCGGATTTTGAATTTCGACATCTGTGCTCGACGTCGTCCGCGGGCTTCCACCGGAAGGTTTGTCGCGGAGACTTTTTTGCGGAGCTGGTGTCGTCGACTTCTACGACACCAGGCCACGCAATAGGTGCCCACGGGCACGCAGGCCCAAGGATTATGTGGGTATCCTCTCCACCGGATTGTTGGTTCCACCTTTCCGCCTCAGAGGAGCATATTCACAACTCTCGTTAGTCAAAGCACCCTGAACGGGGACTCAGCGACGAACCTTTTTGCGGCTCTCAGACACAATCTGACGTCACAGGCTATCATTAGGGAGCTGCCAGCCGCCAGCACGAATCGGCCGGCAGCTCCCAGCCACCAGCCGCATGCGCTAGTCGAGAGCAATGTGAAGCACCAACGAGCTCTGGCAAGATAGCCGCCGGATCGCCGGTCTCCGTCGATCGCTGGGCCCTAAGAAAACGTCAGCCACTCGGTAACCCCGACTTGGGTATCTCCCTAGGTTTCGGCCGCACACTCTGGACACGTGTCTGGGGGTCAGCGCCTTGGACCTTTAAGGAAGATATTGTTTTCTTTTCCGCTAAAAGATGCTACAGCAATAGCATGGACTGGTTGGCAACGGAGACATGGGCTGGCCCAAACATCTCCTTTCTTTCCAAGCCCCTGGTCGTAACAGAGTGAGCGGTGGGTTGAACCTGATTTCCTAAGGAAAGCAACCAGGTGAAGAGAAATAAAGGCTCGGATGTCTCCACCAAAGCTTAATAGCTTAATACAAGCCAAAGAGACGGGTTTAACACAGAAAAAAGAAATCAAATACGAACAGGGCGGAATAAATCAGACTTGAAGGGCTTCAGATGGGTATCAGATTTTTTGTCTCCGTAGAGAAAAAAGAGGAGACAAGCCAGATATGTTGTTAGAGCACTGGTGGGAAGGTTCCAAGGACCTTCTGAACTAAGGAAGGGGATGGATGTTCCCATTTTTCTTACCATATAAAGTGAAAAGGCGTAGGGCAAAAAATGAACGGAGCGAGCATTCATAAGGTCTAAGAATAATGTCAATGGCTTCTCGGGAAGATGTGCGTAGGTTTAGGGCATGATGATAAGTCAGGGCCTGCAGTCTTGGTCACAAAAGGATGCAGTGTTTGATGGTCTCGTCTTGTTGGCAATAAGGACAAAGGTCTCGCGGATCTGTGTCGATAAATTGGTTGCGATGAGCTACGGGGAGAGAGCGGAGAAGGGCTGTGTTCATGGTGTTCCTCATCTAAATCTCAAGAGGAAAAATTGCGACAAATTGAAGGCCAGTGGAAAGATTCATGGGGGTATTTTTCCTTGGGTACACTTGCCGCATACCCACTGTTTTGGCACAAAAAGAATGGTAGGTTCACTTTGGCAGAAAAATACGTATAACGTCCAGGAAATGTAGATAATACTTTTGAGGGCCACTGTTTAAAACAAATACTTCGGACGTCCACCACGCCGAAAATCGTATGGGGGACGATATAATTCTCCGCATACCCAGTTTCCACACAGGCGAGCGGAAGACAACATCATTGAAACAGGACCCCAGGGTAGCCTCGCGCACCAAGGACAGCGTGGCAGTCGACAAGCCAGTACACCACACATTTTCGAGATTCCACCCTGACTTGGCGTCTTTGTCATTGCGGACTAGCATTGGTCCAGTGCATACGCGGCACTCCTAAGCGTCCAATGATCGCGGGCCGCTCATGCGCCTATCGCGAGCACCATCCATCCTGTGCAAATTATACTAAGAAGCAAACTTCAATGCGTAAACCGTCGAAATGAACGTTGAACCAAAAAGTGGTACGTCGAAGAAGGGACAGAGTTCAATTCTACAGTCCGCATCTGGACGTCGGAACGTCATGTCCACAACGCCGTGCGTCCTTTCCCTCGCCCTTATTACGACGTACACTGTACGGTTAACCATCGCAAACCAACGATATGTCTTCTGAGGGGCGCTTGAACTGCGGAAAAGGTCGAGGGTGGAGTACTGGATATTATGTGGACCCCTTTGTTGCCCACCGAGCATGGGTCGTAATGAAGGAATCATGGGACCTCAGAGAGGCATGTACAAGGAGCGTACATGGCCGCCATCCGCCCGAGTCCACATGGCCCTCGACACCTGAAGCCATGGCACAGACCCTCGACTGGCCATTGCCCAGAGTGAGACCATTGAACACCCCAGACGTATGGGAGCCATTGATCTCATCCGAGCCTAACTGTCCATGCGGATATATCCGCTCCTAGAGCACGTAGAAATACGGAGCTGTCAATCGTCACTAGCCTTCTCCATTCACACTGTTGTACACTGTACAAGACATGGGTCGAGTGGTCTATGGACATGACGACACCGAGCCCAGTGATGTTATGGATGTGCGTACGCGTTTCTACACCGAGCGTACGTACACAGGGGTAACTGTTTTGAGGATCTACCGATGGGATGAAGTTGGCGCATGGGGCAGCGAACCTACCACAACCAACAGGCCACATCTAACTCTCCAGCAAGTGAAGGAGGCATGGGTTACGATCAAAGCTCGCTGGGACACGCACGTTGCAACGGAGGTCCAACGTAGTTGGGTGCACGACCCATGCGAACCAGAGACCATGTGCTGGATTTTGGATGTTCACATGCCAACTCCGCGTCCACCAAATACCCCTGGGCAGTGGATGTCTTGGGCTTGATACCCTCGGTGGTTGCTTTAGTTATGTTTTTATGTCTTCTTCATCAACGTAACCAATGTTGTCTTCTTCGCATGTGCCACAGAGAATTCATTCAGTGTTTAGCACTGCCATGAATTGTCTACAATGTATGCTTCTACATTGATAGGTGATAAATAGTGGACATGTGGTACATTTTTCAATGGTTTGTTCAAGTATGTGACCACTTAATACGTCTCCTTGGGACAGGGAGTGGTCATGCTGAATATGTATGGACGAGAACATTGTCCGGGTGTCTACTACATTTCTAGGGTTTAGGTATGCATTGTACACAAAGAGGTCATCACGTACATATTTGTACGCTTTCATACACTATGTGACTACTTTGTATGAGTATTGGTGCCCTCTGCTTTGACTCATGGAAACCCTCTGTTTGGTAGGTAGCCGCTTGTACACTCTCCATCACTGAGTAACTGCTACTCATGTAGAGTACTAATACACTCTTGAAGATTACGTACTCGGGACTGTGGTGGATTGTGAACATTCCCGTAGTGTCTGAAGTAGAAATAAATGAATGTACTATTAATGACTAAGGTTAATTCGCTTGTAATTAGTGACCAGGTGCAGCAAACACAACAGACAGTGGAGGAGTGAAATGACATTGAGAACAACTTTCGAAACATCAAGCCCTATAGAACAGAGGCGCTAAGTCACATGTACTGATCCACAACTGAACGTACACAGGTAAGCTGTGCACAAAACCGATGACTTCACAAGCAGGACACTCTGTACCTTCACTCAACTCTAGGCATGCATCATAGAAGACTTCCCCAAAGGGGGACGCACACATGCCTGTGCATGGGTTGGCCACTTGATATCTGGCCTCCTCCACCTCTCTCTTCCCTAGGTTGAGACTAGCCATCTTGGAACATATCACTTCTGCATCCTTCACCTCACATCCAGTGCCGTGGGCCACATGTGATCTGACCCTGTGCCGGTGCCATCTGAGCCTTGGTTGCCTCTTGACCACCGTCTTCAGCAAGACATGGATCTGCCTCACCTGCACAGAACACCAAAACTACAGATAACAAAGTTAAGGTTGTTGAAGAACAAAGGCATTCACCATGGGCCAACAATGCATGATACACAATGTAGCTTTACCTATGTTCACACAGAACGGCCTGTGCGCTTTCGTTTGCATTGCATGGGTTCGTCGTCCCCGGAAGCGCCAGAGTGGGAGGAGCCATCCGTCGACTCCCACTCTTCCATCTCAGTCATCTCATAGTCTGAGGCAGTGTCTTCCTCTGACCAGTCTGATGAGCAGGGATCGGTGTCTGCAGGACTCCCAGTGTTTTCAACCTGGGAAGAGAATGCGGGGTCTGCCGGTTCTCCTGGCCCTTCACTTTCACTTGCATCATCTACGGTTGTGCCTCCTGCTGCTGTTGCCGCACCACACACCTCACCACTTTGACCTGTTGCAGGAGCTCCATCTGTCGCACCACTTGTAGCACCACATTCTCCTGCTGTGGCTACCGCTGCAACCACGACAGCCTCATCCGATGCATCACAACCACCCCCATCAGCATGCTTCTGCTGCTACTTCTGCTGCTGCAGCTGTTACTACTGCTTCTGCTCGACGTTGTCGTCCACCATCACCACGCACACCGCGTCCCAAGGCAAGTTGTTTGGCACGAGTAGCGGCTACGTTAGTTGGCGAGAGAGCAGGTGGGTTGGTGCATTTCCGTGGGCCACGTCCAGACAGACCGCAATGGCTGCAGATGCGGTCCCTCTTGCGACGGTCGTACCAGTCCTTGCGCTTGGACTTGGGCCTCCCAGCACCACGCCTTTTGCCTGACGGTCCCCATCCATCCTCTGCATACTGCACCTCGCGAAGGTTCACCCCGAGCATGGGGTGACGTTAGGTTCTCTTCCACGCCATCTTCGTCAAGTGGATGTCGACGTACATCTCGGGGTTGACACCAGCGTCCAACAACAGACTCACAGTGTACTGGCACGGGCCGCAACTGCACCTCTTGGCGTTGCAGTCCATCTCACGGCCGCAGAGACTCTTGGGACCCGAGACCGTCCCAGAGAGTGGACCAGCCGGGATGATGTCGTACTCCCTCGCCTTCTGTGTGTAGTTCTTCACTTTTGCTTCCACGAAGGGGGCCAGCGTCGTCGCACAGTCATGCGTCAGCTTCCTCCAGTCTGCAAACAACTTCTATACCCACACTTACAGCTGGGCAAAGCCGTGAAAGGGGTAGAGATGACGGAGGTCCATGATACAAGTGTTCAACGACTCCACCGCGTTGCTGGTTGTGTGACCGTCACGTGCCATGGGGATGTAGACACGGCTCCACGTTGCGAGGGGGAATGCCCGGTTCTGCTCCTCCGCCGAAAAGGTACTGCATGCCCTACGCGGATGCCTTCTCCAACTCCTCCTGTGCGCGCTTGAACTCCCTTGCGGTGAACGCATGCGCGAGGATCCAGAAGATGTCCGCGGCGACACGACTCACCTTGGACTTGACGTTCTCGCGGATGTGCTAAGAACAGAATGTGTGCGTAGCACCTGGCATTTCTTGGACCACAGCAGCCAGGAGCCCGGCGTCGCGGTCGGAGATGACGGCTGTCCCTCGCTCGCGGGCCGTGGGATACGCTTGCGACAATTGCTGCACGAACCAAGCCCAGTTGTCCTTGTCCTCTTGTCTGCACAGCACCCACACCATGGACACGGAGTGGTTGTTTGCATCCCAGAATTGAGCAATGAGAAGAACCTGCTTGAAACCATTTTTTATGAATGTCGCGTCCATGGTAATGAGGCACCGCATGTGGTTCCACCCTTCACGACAAGCACCGGGTGCCACGAAGGCTCGGCGAAAGAGCTTCTTCTTGTCTTGCTCTGTGCATGCGAACGTCCGGGGGTCCACTCCTTTCAACTGCATGATGTACATGCCATGGGGACGGTCGTTCAACACACGGATTTGTAATACATGCATTCACGTGTGGAGAAGAAGACCCGGGGGCAAAAAGTACTAACCTGTGCGATGTACGCTTGGAAGAGGGACCACGACATCGTCTTCTCGCCCATTAGCTTCTCTTGGGCCGCCTTCTTTGCACGGTACACCATGAGGTACTGTACTTTTTCCCCCGTGCGAGCATCAACAATTTGCTGCAGCGCCTTTGTGTCGGTAGACGGCTTCTTCTTGATGGCCTGCTCAATATGCTGCAGCACCCATTCAGCATGTCGCGCCTGGTCATCCTTCTTCGTAGTGGGGGAGTACTTGTGGCCATCCACAAACTCGATGACAGCAACGTTGCCGTGCTTGCACTAAAAGTACGCCTTCAGCAGCCATGGGAAGCCTGCAGTCTTGCACAGTGCGCAGCGGACTTCGAGGCGGGTTGGCTCATTGTGGACCCAGGATACCAGCATGGCGCGGTCGACTGCGTAGTCTTGGACAGCTTCGCGATAGGCCTCCATGTTGTGAAAGGCCCGCCTGCCTGGGAAATCCGTGCATCTTCCTTTCCGTCTGCAAGCACGAGTAGGAGCGGCTTCGACATCTTTGCCAGTCTTGTCCGGTGGGGGCGGCGGCGTCTCTTCGTCGGAAGATCCTGCACAAAGAACATGGACGGATTGATTTCAGCCAGATGTATAGAAAATAGGCACAACACATACTGGTGTGACTTGGGAAGCGATCAGCGTACTTCGACATAGCAGGAGGTCCAACCCCATCAGCGACAACGCCATGTCTACATACAAAGTGGGTTCAACCCACCCGCACGGTAACCACTTGAACGGACGGACACGTTGACTGCCTCCTAGTCGCATAGTGCGCTCTTCCACACAGTCTGGGGAGCGCGGAGTCATGCGCTCGATGACATTGACGTGACAGTTCCACTCGTGTTCCTCCCACTCAGTCCAAAGGAAGGATGAATCGGGGTGGTAGCGGGATACGAGGACGTCGGGAGGATCGTCGTCGTCGTCGTCCGGGTAGTCGCTAGCGGTGGCATAAAAACTGGCGGCCATGTTGGCGAAAAGTGGGTATAACAATGTACGTCATGCGTCGTAATATGCATCCTACCCACCTTCTTCACTTGGAAAAACCCACCCGTTGTTAGCGCGAGGAGGAGGGACATCCTGGAGACCCGTTGCAATGAAACAGTGACATTGCAGGAACATGTAGAGTACACATCAACAATGACTCAATGGTCACGACTCCTGCGAACGACGGAAGAGAATGTCCACATCACATGGCGGTTGGCCGACTTACCATGACGCAAAATGTCCCACACCATGCATGCGGTGGGGAGAAATGCTGAGTGACAAAAACTAATAATCCTATCATGCACCTAGGTCATAACCACCAACGAGGGGTGGTAGGTAAGGATCGAGCAAACCACGGTGATAGGATGTCGTCTGTCATCGAAAAATCCGCCAGTTGGTGCCATTGGCATGTGGACAACAAGAGGCAACGTCCAAGTGGCAACATATCGCGTCATCGAGATATGCTAGATTAGAGTCCGTTCGCATGTTGTCAAGGACGACGGAAACGCCCGCAACACGCAACATCATGGCACGTTCGGCGTCGCCGCTGCATGATCGGCAAGGAAACAATGTGATGTCTGGGTTTGCATGTGACACACGTAATGCTTTCGGCGATCCTTTGAAAGTTGAATCCCCTTAACGAAAGCGTGATAGAAAGTAGGAAACAAGGGTTCATTTTTAAAAATATGCGTTCAGTCAGAAGCTGTGCTTCGGTTGAAGTCACCGGAAAGACAGTTGAGTCGGGCACTCTGTCGTTAGTTGTTGAAATGGTGACTAAATTCGCTGAAAACTATAAATTATTTTGTTAGATACCCACAGTCGACGAACTAATTCGTATGAAACCGGTGTGGCGTGCATTTGTTTACAATAGTGGGTGCGGCATGCATGATCTCAAGCGCTTCCAGAAAAGTGGGTACAACACACATTTTTTTGTGTAAAGTGAGTACAGTGTCCTAAATGTGGGAGAAATGGCCAGCAGAAAATTCGGAGGCCCAAACTGTGGGTATAGTGGAATTAGGCCGTTTTTCCTGCCAATTTTTTGTGTATGATGGTCGAAAGGATCCATGTGTAAGTAGCTGCGAATGGACTTTCAGAAGGCCTAAGGGGGTAGAACAGTGGCAACACGAGGGAACATATGGGCAAACAGGCAATCCTGGTGTAGCGCACGGCCGGTCCGACGTGGCTCGCACGGGGTCCCTGGCCTGTGGGCGGGCGGACGGGATGGCTTGAGGGTCGGAGACCCTCAAGCACCGCGGTTTTGGCCTAGTTGGCTAAGGATTCCGTCCGTTCCGTTACAGTGGTATCAGAGCGCCGGGGTTCGAGTCCGACGTGCGGACGTCGAGGGCGGCTCACTCCTAGGGGGGGGGAGTGTAGCGCGCAGCCGGTCCGACGTGGCTCGCACGGGGTCCCTGGCCTGTGGGCGGGCGGACGGGATGGCTTGAGGGTCGGAGACCCTCAAGGACCGCGGTTTTGGCCTAGTTGGCCAAGGATTCCGTCCGTTCCATTACACCTGGTGATGGAGTTTTTCTCGTTTACAAAATCTAGGGTTAGGACCTTATTGTGAGTTGTGAGAGGGGAAGCGCAAGGGTGGAGGCGAAGCTTAAGATAGGAAAAAAAAGTAAATCTTGGTGTTATGCTGGGGGAGTGTTGTGACTTGGGAATGCACTGTCGCATTGATTTGTGTTCTGACCTCTCGGCTGGTGTTCATGCTCGTGCAGACGACTGACTTGCCGGACGTTGACGACGGCGGGCTTGGAGCGATGGAGGAGACATTGCATCGTTGTGAGAGGCGTGGCTACCTTCTCCTTGTATGGAGTCTCCTACTTGGTAGTAGTGCGTGTCCAACTCCATCGGCAGCAGCCACCGTCACTCATGTCACTGACAGTCATAGGCGTCTGCTTTGAGTACCATAGGGTTTGCAAACTTTCAGGCAGCCATAACTCTCATGTGTGATTTTCTAGCTGATTCTGACTGCACGACTGCGTTGACAACGTGTATATTTCGGTATGGTCCAGTTTTCAAGAAAAACGGACGACGTCAGGGTTTGGGGCTATCAATCCACTGGCATGGCTCGCGGAGAAAACCCCACAGGCCAGGAAATAGTGCATTTTCCTGATTGGTTGGTAGAATGAGTAACAATCCTCACAGAGGTGAGGGCTTGGGTTAGTGTGGGAGGGGTCTCTAACCAAACCTCAATCTTGCTGTCAACTCAGTCATTACTCACTTCCAACTGCAGTTCTAGCGCTAACTTTTGAGTTTGAGTGCTCTCTCTCACACCTGAGCAGCCAGTGCTGCTAAGTATGGACACAACAGGCCACACATTTCTGTCTAAGTGAGTGAGGCATAAAATTGTCTTGCCCAGAATAGCGCAACATCATATCAAGTGAGGTATAAGAGCCATAGCGTAGCGGATGTAATAGATTGAGTAGTAGAAACAATGTCCAGGTGCCAGTCAACGTTGGCGGACCTCCATACGCTCCAGTGCAGGGGAAACTCTGCCGGATTTTCCCCCGGCAGAGTCGGCCTCGCCTGGTGGCGGCTTCAAAACCCTCCCGACGGAGGGGTAATGCTACCGAAATGTTTTTCGCGGCATTTACCCCACGGCGATGGTATCATACGTGGTCACGCGGCCAACACGAAGAGGTACAACACCAACGGTGGAGCCAACACACGTCGCGATGGCACCACCAAGCAGCAAGGAAGTGTCTCTGATGCTTCCTTATTTTTTCTCTATGTCCTCCTCTCTGAACCCAACGTATACTTCCTGTTCGGTGCGGCCACGTCAGCACCTGTGGTTTCAGCTCCGCTAGACCCGGAGATGGGAGATCTAGGAGGAAAGAAAAAAAATCCGGACTCTCGCTCCTCCTCATTCGCTACCTGCCATGGGACAGGAGCTGTAGCAGCGAGGCCGCAACAGCATTAGTAACAGCCGCACAGTAGTTGCAGAAACAGCAGAAGCAGCAGCTGCGTGGCAGCTGAGCACCGCGCAGCAACCGCGTGGCAACAAGAGCAACACCCAACAGTAGCTGCAGCAACGTGGCATCAGCAGCCGTAGCAGCAGTAGCGGCAACAGTAGCAGCAACAACTTCAACAGCAGCAGAAACAATAGCAGTAGCGCAGACAATAGTAGCAGTAGCAACAACAACCGCAGAAGCAGCTCGCGACGATCGTAGTAATAGCACGCAGCAGCACGGACAACTGCAGCGTCGCACGACAGAAGCAGCAGTAGTAGTGATAGTAGCAGCACCGGCAGGTGCCACAGAAGCTACACGAAAGTCGTCCAGGCTTCCGTGCAACTGTGACGGGCTGCGGACCACCAACCGAGAAAAACAACTAGGCATATTAGTAATTTCTTGAAGGGGGTATCTAAGAGTAGGTAAGATGTTTTTGGAAAAAATAAAAACGCCAGTTTGTCTCCTTCAAATATGTAATCTAGAAAAGTAATCACTGATTTTTTTACAACTTTTACTGTCACTCAGGAACAAACAGAGTACTAGTGGCAGCGTTCGCCACCCGCTACCATGGCCGGACCTGGTACCGCTAGTGCCATGCAACCGAGCTCTGCTAGCGGGATGCTGCTAACTGACCCTATTGACGCTCTTCAGCAACAGGTTGAAGATCTACGGACACTCCTAGCCACCCCAATTGCGTCCTAGCTGCACCCCACTAGTGCTCTTGTTGCATCTTAGTTGTGCCCTAGTTGCATCCTACTTGTGCCCTAGTTGTGCCCTAGTTGCACCCTACTCGCGTCATAGTTACACCCTAGTTATGCCCTAGTTGTGTCCTAGTTGTGCCCTAGTTGTGCCTTTGTTGCGTCCTAGTTGTGCTTTAATTCCGTCCTAGTTGTGCCCTTGTTGCGTCCTACTTACGCCGTGGTTGTACCCTTGTTGCGTCCTAGTTGTACCCAAGTTGCACCCCAATTGTGTCCTAGTTGCATCCAAGTTGCGCCCTAGTTGTACCCTAGTTGCACCCTAGTTGCACCCTGGTTGCACCCTGGTCGCACCATAGTTGCGCCCTAGTTACACCTGAATTTGACCCTAGTTGCGCTCTAGTTGCACCCTACTTGTGCCCAAGTTGCGCCCTAGTTGCACCCTAGTTGTGCACTAGTTATGCCCTACTTGCGTCCTAGTTATGTCCTAGTCGTGTCCTAGTTACACCGTAGTTGCGTCCTAGTTGCACCTTAGTTACGTCCTCATTGCGCCCGAGTTACAACCTAGTTGCACCCTAGTTGTACCCTAATTACGCCCTAGTTACGCACTTGTTGCATCCTAGTTGCGCCCTAGTTACACCCTAGTTGTGTCCTAGTTTCTCCCTGGTTGCATCCTTGTTGCACCTTAGTTTCCCCCTAGTTGTGCCCTAGTTGCATCCTAGTTGCTCCCTAGTTGTATCCTAATTATGCCCTAGTTCTGCCCAAGTTGCGCCCTGGTTATGCCCTGGTTGCGTCCTGGTTCAGTCTCAGTTGCGACCTAGTTGCGCCAACGTTGCGTCCTAGTTGCATCCTGGTTTCTTCCTAGTTGCGCCTAGCTGCACCCCAGTTACGTCCTAGTGGTGTCCTAACTACGGCCTACTTGTGCCCTAGTTACACCCTCGTTGCGCCCTAGCTACATCCTCATTCAACCCTAGTTGTACCCTTGTTACGTCTTAGTTGCGTCCTAGTTGCATCATACTTGCATCCTTGTTGAGCCCTGGTTGCATCCTAGTTGCGCCCTAGTTGCATCCTAGTTGCACCCTAGTTGCACTCTCGTTGTGTCCTAGTGGTGCCCTAGTTGAGTCATAGTTACATCCTAGTTGCGCACTAGTGGCACCCTAGTTGCTCCCAAATTGTGCTTTAGTTGCACACTAGTTCTCCCCTTGTTGTGCCCTAGTTACACCCTAGTTTTGCACTAGTTATACCCTAGTTACACCCTAGATGTGTCCTAGTTGTGCCCTATGTGCACCCCGGTTATGCCCTAGCCCCGCCCTAGTTACACCCGAATTACACCCTACTTGCACCCTAGTTGCACCCTAGTTGCACCCTAGTTGCACTCTTGGTGCGCCCAAGTTGCACCATAGTTGCGACCTAGTTGCACCCTAGTTGCACCGTAGTCGCACCCTAGTTGCGCCCTAAGTGTGCACTATTTACACCATGGTTGTGCTCAAGTTGCGGCCTAGTTGCGCCCTAGTTGTGCCCAAGTCACACCATAGTTGTCCCCTAGTTTTTCCCAGGTTGCAGCCTTGTTGCGCCCTAATTGTGTGTGTGTGTGTGTGTGTGTGTGTGTGTGTGTGTGTGTGTGTGTGTGTATGTGTGTGTGTGTGTGTGTGTGTGTGTGTGTGTG
>SZWC01020534.1:0-35151 GCA_023375785.1 Penium margaritaceum
TCCACGATCCCCCTTGCTCCTTTCACATCCCCAACCTGCCCCCAACCTCCCCTTCTCTCCTTCTAATACCCTCCATTCCCTTCTCTTTCTCCCTCCCTCGGTGCCTCTCCTTGGTGTCCTCGCAGCGCAGTTGCCTCCTCGTGCCTCTCCTGCTCCCTCCCCATGCTGCGGGCCTTGCTCGCGCTGCCACAATCCCCCCACTCGCCCAACCTCCCGCCACTGCCCGGGTGTTTGGGCAGGGCATCGCGGCATCCCCCTTCCCTTCTCCTCTTCTCCTCGACAGCCCCACATGGAGTGCACGCCTCTGCACGCGGCTCCATGCGCTACGGCGTCAACGATGAGCCACGCAACGCCTTTCCCTTGTGTCTCACCCTCCCTTCCCTTCCCTCTCCCTTCGAATTCCTCCTTGGAGTTGTGCGATCTGGGAGGGGGTGGGCTTTTCAAGGGCTGTGTACCTCTGTAACGATAAGCAGCTCGGTCGCCTCACCTCTCCCTCTTCTGGAAGCAGTCGCTTCCCTCAACTCCATGGATCCGTGGATCCACAACTTCCTGGAGCAGTTGTGCAACCCGCTTGGCCTGCACAGCCACTCCGCTTCCCCTCCAGCCACGGATCAACACCAGGAGCACTCCTCCTTTTTCCTCCATCAACCAAGAACCCGCCTCACCAACCTCAGGTCCCGTGTCCACCAACTGTCTTTTACCTTTGTACCCACCTTCCCACGTTCCACCGATTCCCCCAGGTCACCCCACTCCTACATCCATTGGCCGGATCACATCATTTGGCCCCTTCGCCTCCCACCTCACAGCCTTGACATCCATTTTCCGCAGTGAGCCCCACTCACCTTTTTGACAAAAATCCTCCCTCTCCAACCCATTCCCTCCCTGCATCCTTTGCGCCCGACCCTTTCGGAGTTCTTTGGCTAGCTTTTGCTCTCATCTCCTTTGACCGAGAGGGGGTGTTGTGATTTATTTGGTCTAATCTACCGAGGTCGCGTATCTACCTTTTTTTCCTAAGTATGTTCTAATAATTTGGAAATCATTTCACACTGCTTGTTTTTCTCATGGACAATTTCAGATCTCTGTCCGTCTTTTTTCTCTCAAGGCCCTTTGACTACCTCGTAACCTCTCCACGGCCTTCACCTTCAGTCACCTTCTACAAGAAACCTCCTGTGGAGGTTGTAACTACCCGAAACCCATAAAGTGGTTACTTAACTAACTCAGTGAATCTTCATATTCCTAGACCATTTAATCATATCTTAATGTAGTCTCGTATACATGACAGTAGTAGATTTATCTGCTCAGTTAGTCTTTGTGTTTTAAAACTAACAATCCAATTCACAACGCTCATCATCTTAAGGACCAAGCCCACGATTCCCACAGTCAATAACCACAAGCCTCAACATTTCCAAGGCATCACAACCTCACAAGCCTTCTCATTCACTCAGCCACAGCTGTGTGAATTAGTCACTGGTGAGGAAGGTATTTGCATCACCTCTGGTGCTTTCTACATGTGGCTTAGATAAATCTGAGTTAGACTAGATTCCTTTCATGTTCCTAGCATCAGATCCTTCTCTCATGTAAATATAGATCTCTGTTTGTACAGAATCATGTGCATCAATGTATACTATATTCACCACATCTTGTGTCCCTTCATATCTCGTTACATTCCTGAATCCAAATAAACATGAACTTCTAAGCTTGTATGATTAAACTGAACAAACAATCCAACCTTCTTCAACTGCATGCAAACAGCGTGAGCATGCGGTAACGACACATGAAACACAATGATAGAAAGTCTGAAGTAAAGAAGCACAAAGGAGAGCATCGGACACACTTACTGATGTGATCTATGCTGGGAAGAGCATCCATGAGTGAATGTTTTCTCCCATCAGTTTCACCAATGCCTTATTTTCCGTGTGGTGTACGGCATGATACATCGGACACTCTCTCGTGCATGCCTCCATAACATGTCTTAGCATCTTCGATGAAGTGCACAACTCTTTGGCCATGGTAGAATCAATATGACGTAGCACCCACGCTTCCTTCTTAGAGGAGGCGCCCTTCATTCCAGTGAGGTTGCACTTGTGTCCCTCCGTGAACAACACAACGGTGACATTTTCCATCTTCTTCTGTCAGCATCCCTTAATCTACCAAACGGTGGCATTTTCCATCTTACAAGAGGCACCCAACATCCAGAATATTGCCACTGGACACACCTCACCTCAGGGTGGGTTAGCTCAATGCGCACAATGTTGGCTCCCATATGCGTAGAGATGACGCAGTCGTGCACTGCCTCACAACAAATGTCCATCTTCTTGAAGGCGGAACGCCGATAAAGGACATGTTTTTTTCCTTTAGGCACATTTCTTGGGCTTCGTGCCCTTCACCAATGCCCCACCACAGTCATGAAACTTTGAGTGAGCATGTGTAAACCACAGCTACAATAGTGTACATGACACCAAGAGTGGGAAGTGGATACTTCCACGAAGCAGCAGGTCCAACCCTGTTACCGTATCGCCATGGCATTTTCCAAGGTAGTTTATGCCTGACACAATTGCTTGCGTTAAGTCGCATGGGACAATGGTGAGCATGCTCAGGAGAACTCTGTGTGATTTGCTCCTGGATAGGAATATGCTCTTTGTAGCCTCCTTGATGTCATCAAGGACAAAGGAGTAGGTGTAAACATGGGAGATCCACTCCTGGTGTTCCTCTTCTAAGTCAAAATAACTGAAAGTTACTTCGTCGGAACATAAGGGCAAAGCTGAGGGATATCCATTGCCACTCTACCGGGTGTGGTATGCTGAAACATGCACCCTACTAACCATCATACCCACCTTCATCTTGGGACACTCAAAAGAGTAGAGAACAAGAACCAGCGCCATGGAGTAGCAATGCATCATGAGAGAGGTGCGGATCATTGGTGTGTCTACATGTTTGCCACAAGGTGCGAATAGCAAGGATGAAAGCAAGGCCACACACGATGGAGCGGGTCACTGAGACAATGGTCGATTGATAACCCGACCATGACACGCAACATGGCCAACCGCAGATCCATGGCCCATCAAGCATCTTTCATTGTATTCATTGGAAACAACAAAACAACAGTCAAGTGGTTGAAAATGGCAATTATTGTGAAAACTCCTGGCCAACTTTTCACCATCTAATGCATGCAGCCGAGATACAAACTGTGACACCCAACATATTCCAAATGGACACACGTGGCACGCATGAGAAGCAATGTATCGGTGGTCATGTTCGAGGCACATCCCTTTTTATTCTAGTAGACTTGATAGCTCAACCATGGACATGCAAGCCTCGGTTTGTGGAATTATTGATGACACAATGTTGTCATTTTTGGGTTACAAAGTATCCCTATTGTTTTCCATTCAGCATCCACTTTTTGAAAGATTATCAGAAATTTCCATCCCCTAATCCTGTGCTCATTTTCCGATTTCCTATGCCTTCCACCCAAGATGCTCGACCAAAACACGAGACTCACCCCAGAAGTGTTCAGAAGAGGTAATTAATTTGTTAGTTTTTTAAACAGATAAGATTGTTGTTTTTCAACCTGAGATGTTGAAAAGGCTTGATGAAGACAAGGTTTATGATGGAGAGTTCTTCTTACTCTATGATGAGGTAGGTTTGACTATCTCGTGTCATTCAACTTACACAAAACCTAATCCTTTAAGCATTGATGTGCACGAAGCAATAGAGAGCATGACGTTGGCATACAGACAAAAGGATAACAAGGCACGCACGAGTGCATAGCCAAATACATGGTCATTCATGCATGAGGTACAAATGTGCGAGGACACACATGCATGCACGGACACACTTCTACGTGCACATGCATGATCACAGGTCCATGTGTACACATCCAATTACACATTAAACGTGAATTGGATAATGGTCTTCTTCATCACTTTGAATCTTGGCCTTCATTGTGGTCTTGGTCCTACTTCTGGTCTTAGGTCTTTCTCTTAGTCTTCCTCTTGATCACTGGTCTTGATTTTGGTGTACGCACCTCTCTAGGTATTCTACATTGTCATGGTCACGTGTTTGCTGTCACACAACAAAACGTATTCACAGAAAAAATGCAAAGATATATCAAGAGAGGAATCACATGTACTGTTATGAGTCAATGCACCGGATAGCAACGGTCTAGAAAACGGGTCCCGACATGGGAGGCCGCCAACCACTCTTGGTATTGCAACCAAGATAACATATCACCCTCGAACAAGGTATCCACACTTTAGGTTTGTTCAGTTTGCAACCTCATGAAGCCCGCATGAAGGTCTTTAGTGTCTACCCTTGGTTGGACACTCTATGAGGAGTCTCAAAGGCAAGAACTGTAAATGGGTGCATGCAGGGTACATGCTTTTGTACTTGTAGAGCTTTACAAATGCGTCTGCTTGCAGTGGCTTGACAGGAGCCAACCTCTGCCTACAATCCTACTTGGCATGTCCGAAGACCACCAAGTGTCATCCTCAAGGCAGGCTCTAGTAAGCTGCCTAGAAGCTTCTTGGCTTTCTGGGCCACAAAGAAAAATGCAGCCGTTGTGGGGTTTGGATGCTTCAAGAAACACCACAAGGGTTTGCATGCTTCCTCCATGAGTAGATGAAGTTGACTTTGTCTGCCGAGGACAGACAGGCTTCAACATGCCAGGAGGAGAAATGAGCTGTGGCAGTCGTGCTGATGGCTTATGTGACGATGATGAAGCATTTCTTAGTTGCAATACCTCATTCTGTTGCTGGATCCATGCCACTTGACCTTGAAGTTGAGCTTCCTGGGCAGCTAGCAGTTCACAAGTGTGGCACTCACATTTGCAAATGTGCTGTTGCTTGCTAATTTGTTGTCGTTGCTCTGTGCTTTCATACAAGAAAGCCTATTCCCTAGTTATCTCATGATGACGTGTATCAAGCGGTGGAGGTACGAGTGCCACGGATGGCACCTTTATTACATCATGCTGTGGCTAAACCACACAGAGGTGTATCATGCCTGATGTTGCAGGTCGTATCACTGGCATCTACACTGGCATGAGAGCTTGTGGCATGAACTGTGTCACATTTGCCTGTCGGACGGTTGTAGTTGATGACAATGGTAGTTCTGCCAGTTGAAGCTGATGCTGAAACTACATCTTCTTCTGAATGAAGGACAACTGCTGCTGAATCTGTGGACGGTGAGCTTCAACACTCGTGCACTTCTCTTTTGAAGGTAAGAGTGCAAGACACCTATCAATCAACTGTTGCCGCAAGACTCCATTTATGCGCATATTGTCTTGGCGTGCCCTTGTCTGAAGCACATTGTCTCTTGAGCGCTTCACCACTTCAGATAGTACTTGCTCTCTCCTTGGACCACATCCTTGGTCCATGCACAAACTTGGCATAGAGAGATCATTCTGTTGTTGAGAGTCCATGTGTGGGCTCTTCATATTCAGGTCGCCAAAAGCGTCCTCAATGACTCCATGTGTGCAGGGTGGGCATTTCACGCGTTCACTCTGCCACTGGTGATTGATGACAGTCGTTGTCATCCTCTGACACTTGGGCTATAACTGTTGCTTCTTGCTGGCGGCAGGGATCTGATGCTCTAATAAAATGTTTTGCATGCCTAGACGTCCTTGTGCTCTTATACCATGTTCGTGCTTTGGGAGCCTGCAATGACGAAGTCACCGCGTGCTCTGATGTAGCAAGGGGGTCTTGCTACTATCCAGGATCTGTGTGCCAAAGCAGAAGATTGGAATCAAACTTGTTGTTGAAAAGACTATCAAGTACAAGTTTGATACAGGGAAAACAGTGGCAAAACACATTTCAGCTCAATGCTCTGATACAACCTGCCCCATCCATGGGCGCAACACCTTGCTAGACCATTAAGGCTGTCTTTGCAAGGGTCTCTGCACCGTCATTGTACTTTAAGGTGAAATGGCCTCCAGGTTGTCAGGGCAGCCTCCTCTCCACGCTGGTAGCCACTGTCAGACTTACCAGGTCGTCAGAGAGATTCTAAGCATCCTAGCCAAGCTGGCAAAGTGCTACCAGGCTCACTAGGCTGACAGAGGGGAACTCCAACACAGTCCGTCCAGACTAGATCACCATAACAAGGCAAAGCAAACACCAGATATTAACTCTGGGCTCAACGCCTAGACAGTAGGCAGCTCTAGCAGGATTGCTTTCCAGTCTTGGACGTAGTCTGGCCACCTTTTCTAGGTAGTCAAGTCTTTAGGTAGTCAGGGGCGTCCACCAACCGAGGCTGGCAAAAGGCTGCTAGGCTGACATGGATCTTCAGGTGAGAGTGCGCCTGCAAAGTCTTGGTCTGAGGCGTTGTCTGGCAGAGATGGACTACTGGTCTTGCTCACTTAAGTTATTGGATAGAGTTATTGGACAGACTAAGTCCAGTGTGCTTTTATACTGGGATCTTGGCAAGTTGACAAGTTGCTCTGTGCTCAGAGGAAACTTCCTACTACAAGGTCATAGCTTCCTCCTTAAGGAATCTTCCTGGTCCTAGGCACGCAACTTCCTCCTCAAGGAAGCTTCCTTAAGGCTGGCAACTTGGCCGTGGCCCTAGCTACCGAGTCGCGCATGTTGCCGTTGACGTAGGGTGGTTCCCACTCTTGTCCTTCGCATGCAGCTACTAAGACGTGCATGTAGTAGCTGATGTAGTTGCCGAGTTGTGCATGTGCTAGTTGATGTAATGCTGAGTCGTGCATGCACCACCTGATGCAGAGTGGTCCCTCCTCTAGAATTCTGCTTGCATGTGCTGATGCAAGCAGTCCCAACAATCTAGTTAGGTATAGCCCAACCCTAATAGGGATGGACCAAGTACCCAACAGTGTTTGCTTGCACTACACAGCTGCTGACCAAGCTGGGCTAACAGGCATGCACAGCCATGCTGTGCATGCAACACAAAAATCCAGACTCCTTCCTCCCCTTGGACTTGGATGCCATAGTTCAATCTAGTCTTTACATATAAAATTCATGGTTGAGACGCACCCGAATACTTTTGGATAAAAGTTCGTAGCTCTATTCACAGACCTCTGATTATCAAACCGACTACGCCATGTCGGAGCTACCACTCACTGCAGATATCGTTCACTCCAACAGGTATCATAGTCCATGAGAAGGTTCAGACCAACCTCTAGGAGCATGTGGTATGAAACTAACAGATGTGATGTGTCAACCTCTTTAATTGCATCTCGTTCCACAAGTTTGTGGCCAGAAACTTCCGTGGTCTTGAAGATGCAAGTTTTCTGGTTCTCAGAAGCATTTTGAGAACTTTGAGGGTCGTGTAGAATCCATGGTTCAGTATTCTGCATTCCAAATCAGTATGCATGGCAATCATGATGTCATGATCGTGAATCATGACATCCGGTTGAATCCATGGTTCAGTATTCTGCATTCCAAACCAGTTGTACTCCGGACCACGCCGGAGTACAACTGGTTTACGCACTACACTTCAATCCCAAGGGTTTGCAAGAAGTGTGTGTTTGTGTGTGCGTACAACGAAGAAGACAATAGAGGTTACTATATTCATTTCATCTTTCCTTAATGGGAAGATGCCCGTATTGTAGTTTGTCTAGACTGCCAAGACAAATGCTTGCCATCCAAGCTACAAGCATAGTGACCACATGCTTTGGTACCTGAGATAGCACTCCATGCGCATGCCGAATCACTGGGCAAATGTGGAGACATATGAATAGTGGTTCCACATAACCTGAGAGTTATGCTTTGTCACAAAGTGCAAGGATCAACGAGTGTCCATTGACCATGCTAGGCTCCTCCTCATCGTGGATGCATTGTGACCCTTTGCGTCCAAATCATTTTGAGCATGGGCTGGGAAAAATTCTCCTGAGTTAGTGCTTCTACACATCCCCGTTTGGTGTACCTCAAAGTTCCAATCAACAGATGTAGAACTACAATGTCCATTCAATGCAGGGGTTTCCATCATGTGTAGCCCATGGTTTGTGGAGCAGCTGACCAAGAGAGATACTATCAACCTCGACATGTGTAACATAAAGGTGACGAGTGTAGGTTGGTTGGCACATGGATGTGTCATCTGGCCATGAAGAACGAGCTTATCTATAACACATTGCATCAAAGCAGTTTTACGGAAGTGTTTAACCAAGGTTATACATGGATAACATCCAAGGACTACCTCATATTCGTGATTAAATCATATTTCTTCATCTTAGAAACAATCACTTGGTATCCAATTAAGATAAATTGTTGTTTCCAATGATTATATACTAATGAAATCATCAGACCATAGGGCACATCGAGGACATGTTGGTGTACAACCACGCCTTGGAGGACCATAATGGACATCCACGAAATGTCTTTTAGAGATAAGTGATGCCAAAAAATCTTGATGCGTCACTTGAGTTGCGGTCAGATGGAGTTTTCAGGCCATATCATTGATTGGGCACGGATAATCATGGACTAAAGGAAGGAAGAATAAGTTATTGATTTGCCAACGTTGACTAGTATTTGGGTTGTCCTAGTTTCTTTGGGGTTATGCGACTACTTCCATCCATTTGTAAAGGAACACATGAAAGTATCGATGCCTCTTTCTGATCTCATTGGTAAACCTTGGGAATGGAGTTGGGATGACCCACCATGGTTCGAGCATTGCGTCTGGGCTATGGACAACACACACATCCCTATCATACTGTGTTGTAGCTGACGTGGTGTTTACATCAATCGACATCATCAAGTCAATCAGAACATTTCAATGGCATGTGATCATGACCTTCACATCCTCTTTTCTGACGCGAGCGTGGGATGGGAGGGTATGGCCCATGACGCAAGGATGTTTTGTGTGATTGTTTGCCAAGGATGCCACTTCATGTCATCCATGTTCATGATTGCTGATGCTTCACATCCCAACATGCATGGCATCATGCCACCTTATTGTGGTGTATGTTATCATTTGCGAGGGTGGGACCACGAATAGTTTCGACCTGAAAATAGAGAGGAGTTGCTTAATCATAAGCATGTAAACATTAGGTCATGCATGGAGTAGGTGTTAGGCATTTTAGATTTAATAGGGCATGCCGCACTTTGATGATGAGTTTCAAAGTCCCCTCATTTAGCATGCATCATGTTCCACAACACAATGACATTGGTAGACACGTTAGCTTTAGACCTGGACAATGTGGCATCCCATGTCATTCATGGTACAACGGAAGTCTTACAATGTGATTGGGCAGACCAGGTGGTTGCACAATGTTATTGCACGAAAAACAAGGAAGCAGTGTACGACAGAGGAACGATAGATACTTATTCAAGGGATAGTGATTTTATTCACCTTGTAGTGATACATTCATGATTTCATCAATCAAAAGTAAAAGCACTCCTCCTCTTACTCTTGTTTGCCCGCTAAGAACCCCTACACACCTCTAACTGCATCATGAATGTCTCTCACTCTTGCCCCATTGTTATATGAGCTTGACATGACACTAATGACAACTTCCTCATCACCCTGCCCATCTGTGCCGTCCTCATACATCCTGTTTTCCACTATCCGCTCCACAAAACACCCTTCATGCCAATATTTGTATCACTTACGAGCACAGGACTGACAACTTGCTCGCACAGAAAACTAGTTGATAAACATACAAACCGTTGATGCTCATCGGTGCATAAGGAATCAAGCAATCGTAGCTTTTTGTCTTTATGCAACATTGACTCCTTGTTGATGGTTTCAATGGCCATGCCCCATAAGGTCTTCAGGCAGTTGTTGTAGTTAACGCATTTCAGGTTTTTGGCTCCCTGTAGAATGAGCCCAACCCTCTCAATCTATTGCTTCATGGTTGCCTTGAGGTGAACGCGACGATCACTGTCATCATCCATTCATAGTTCCATGACCGTTTCGCATTCTAGGGTAGGTGCCAGTGATGGTGGTGGTCATGGATGTATGGTCATCACATTGTCCTCACCCAAAACACTTTGCTGCAATGTCGTACCACAACATGCGTATGGCGTAGAGCTTACCAAGCTTAGGCATGTCATGCTTGATCTGTGGAAACTTGTTCAGGTGTATGCTAATCTGCCACGACTCGAGGTTGAGCTGAAACCTACTACACGGAAGTAAGTATTGGGCATGTTGCCTAACCTTTCTAATGTTTTGAAGGCTACTCTTCATCGATAGCGTGATTGTAGGATCTCAAAGCATCCACATGAGGATAAGCTTCCTTACAACTTCCTCATTCATGCAAACCATCCAATCTCTTGTCGATCGGTTGAATTGAGAAAAGGTAAGACGATTCTCCATTAATGCCACATATTTGTTGGATGTCCACCAACCTTTAACAAGGCCGCTAGCCATGGTTGTGTCTGCTGCGGCCGGCTTCTGGCATAGGCTTGGCGAAGAAGAGTGGTTCCATGGCCTCCATTTTGGTTGCCAATGACATGTAGCCTATGTGTGGCAGGACTTGCAGACTTGGCACATGGGCTTTACGGCGCTTGCCATAGGTACAACCCTTGCTAATGCAAGCTTGGACGTTGAAACGCACCTCCGGGCCAAGTTTCTCTTTCAAATTGGCGACTTCCTCCCTAGCTTCAAGACAACGGAGCTTACGACATGTAGCATGCGCTTTGCATATCATGTAGCCTAATTCCGGCACTTAACCTCCAAGGAGCAGGCGCTCGCCACTTCGGTTTAGGATGGCAATGAATCAAGCTTGGGAAAGGAAGGCCGGCCTGTTGATGGATTTCAACTAGGAATACCGGGAGATGGAGTTAGTGGGTGGGTCCGTGTCGGCATGATGTATGGGGGACGGATGCGGTGGGGACTAGGGATGGTGGAGGCACATTGTTTGCCACTATTGAGTTGTGTGATAAGTAAGAAAAAGGCTCCCATCCACACTAGTGTGCATTGAGCCCTCGTTGTGTTGCTTGCCTACAAAGGTGGCTTTGTAGTCCCTCGAGTTGCCAGTAAGGGTTCGCATTGGCGAAGTTCAAACATTCAAATTTAAATGAAAAAATTTGGGATGTTGTAGAGCATTGCATCGGTGCATAAGATTAAATGAAGATAAAGTACACCACTAAAGTGTAAATTCCATTCTTTCTTTGATTCAAGGAATTTGAAGGCGCTTTGTCCAAAAACAACCAAAAGAGTGACGGAAGCAAGAGATGTACGGAGACTGTACGTGGCCGTTGAGGGCCTCGTTCTTCGGCCCTTTTTTGTTGTTGTCGTGGGTCCGAGCCTGTTCCTGCGTGTCGGTGGACGTCTGGCCACACCGGATGTGGTTAGTCCAAGATACATTTTTTAGCTCTTTTTTGGGTTGTTGTAGAGCTCGGTTCGGCAGCGAGCCGCACAAAATTTGTCACAAATTGCGCTGCAACTTCCCCGATTTTCGATAATCCATGCGCCTTTTTTGGTAGCTTTTTGGTGAGTTTGTGACACTACGATCTTCCATCTCAGCCGTTGTCGATGCCACTGTGCATGTGTGCTCGATTTATTCAAATTTGAGAGTTCGAAATGTGCGGCTGCGTTCGCCCATCGATGCGCGGCGTAGAGCCGCTTAGTGCGAGGGGATCGCTCTCTCTTCTCACGCGAGCACTACACCTACAACCGGGAAACCGCTCAACGGACCCGAAGCCACTGGTCCAGGGGACGATTCGACGGTTGCCAAAAACACTTTTCTTCAACCACGAAAAGTGCGGGAGAGTGTCCAAAAAAAGCGGGCAAATACAAAGTAACAAATACAAAAACAATAAATAGCACAAATACGGGAACCAGGCTCGACTGTACATCAACAAAAAAATGGGCAGGAGAACGAGGCCGAGGTGAATGTAGCAAATTGGCATGGGAAGCTTGGCCCATTGGGCCAAAACCGCGGTGATTGAGGGTCTCTGACCCTCAATCCATCCCATCCAATCGCCCACAGTCCAGGACCCGTTTAAGCCATGAGGATAAGCCGGCCCGCGCTACACTCCTCCCACCTAGGAGTGGACCCGCCTCGGCGTCCACAAAGGGACTCAAACCCTGGCGCTCTGATACCAATGTAGCGAATTGGCATGGGAAGCTTGGCCCATTGGGCCAAAACCGCGGTGATTGAGGGTCTCTGACCCTCAATCCATCCCATCCAATCGCCCACAGTCCAGGACCCGTTCAAGCCATGAGGATAAGCCGGCCCGCGCTACAGTGAAGGTCAGTTCTTTCATTATTCGGGGGAAAATCGATTCTTGCCATAGTAAGTGCCGAGGCACCGGTCCGCACTGACCGCTGCCATGTCACCATTCCGAACCACTTTCTGCTCAAATTCCAAGTTGTGGAACAACACCCTGGGGGAAAGTAGGGGGAAATTTAATCCCGCCATCGCGAGCTCCTCGCAGGGGGAAACGGCCGGTGCACGAGGTAGCTAATCAAGTTCGCGAGTGTCCGCTAAAGAGTAGACCTAACGAATTACCTTCAAGTCTAATTTTGGAACCCCACCTACGATTCACTAGCTCATCCGCAGCACTTCGACGGCAAGGGCGGGCTGCATCCTAAAAAGCTGGTTGATGAAAGATCCCTTCGTCCATGACGATGTTCAATCGCTCGTGATCTAGTAGAGTAAAGCCCAAACCCGGTGGCTGGCAATCGTGGACATACGGCGGCCATTCGATCGCTATATCGATCTACACCTTGCCAACGAACAGAACTTGGTACAGTTTAGCCCTGGTTGTAACATTCCTCGATTCTGTTTGTCGCCAATCGGGGACCGGGTGTCTTGCTTCTTTCGTAACAAATCTTCAACAATTCTCCGCCATATAAAACAATCTGCGTACGACGAATTTCCCATCCGGGAAGAGACTTACGAGAGAAACATGAGAGAAGCAAATAAGGAGAGGTTGGCAAGAAGTGGAAATGAAGAAGAGAACCTTGAATAAAGGAGAACAGTGCCCTCAAAAGAAACCATACTCGGCATGCCAGAAGTAGATTCACCTCGCTTCATTCCGTCAACAAAAATCGCGATGTTTGAGTCCGAAAGGAAAACGACAAACAAAATGCTGTAAAGGGATTTCAGGTTCATTTAAGGAAAACAATAATAAGCATATCATACTTTGGACCTTCCGTATTCGAACATGGCATTCCATAGCAAGATTCATCAGCGTAAGACTGATATCCCCACTCTGCAGTGAATCTCTTATTTGAACTTTCTAGTGAATCTTCCATCTAAGTTACAACTGATGAAGGATCTTTTTACGCAATGAAATAAATTTTTGAAAAGAAGTTGTGTTATTCTTATGATGATTGCTGTTCTTGAAATGGAGAGAAACTCGTGGGGCATTGGTTGACCACCATGAGAATTGCATCAAGCACCTTCCTTCTTATACATAAACAAATATCAAAATGACATAGTTTTCACCATGGATATTCCTCCGCCAATAGTAGTTGAATAACGCTCGTGAAAAATTTTCATATTGTCTCATGGCCTTCCAACATCCATTAGTCACTACATTACATCTTCTCCGAAAAGTGCAGAGCATTTCTTCATGATGAAAATGACCACTTGAACAATTGGCAAGGCAATCATATGGTAAAAAAACTTAACAATTGAATCTCAATCAAGAAAGTGAAGCATAAAATGATAAATATATTCTTCTTCACACATTCAAAATCATAAGACCTCATGAACAATTTTTTCGATGATATCTTGTCTCAATCCACATGGTCATCTTCATAAGATGTATTTTCTTTAGACGAATACATGAAGTGAATTTTCAAATTCAGGATATTAACAATCAATGGCTTTTTCAAGCATGAATTTGAGGAACTCTATTCATTGTGTTTAACAACAGTTAAGATAAGGTTGCGTGTTGAAATGTAAGATGGTGAGAATGCATGCAACATCATTTGCATTCAAAACATGTAGTCAATGTTTTTTATGTGCACAAAGTTGAATGTAGTTTTCAAGGATGCAAAACATGATGTTCTGATCCTATAAGTTTTAGGACATGTGTTCAACCACGCCTCCTTCTCCACCACTCTCTTGGAGGACATCATCATTGATGGCCCGATGGGAGATGGTGGATGTTTCTTTTTCTATATTGGACTACACAAAAATGATTTAGGAACAAGTGTTAAAGCATTTCTGAAATAAATTATTCTTCTTTTGTGTATTTCCGCTTCCACTTAGTGTTACAAACGAGATCAGAGTGAGATATGACACCATTTCATATTCCGGTAATTCATAAAGAAAGGAAATTTAGAATGGAAGAGCCATGAAACTCATGCATTTCATGTGAAAAAGATAACTGGCACCATATTACACCCATGTGAACTAAAAATTCAAGTGAGAGACGAGTTTAAATCTTCCTTTTGTAAGATTTTTGCATCTTTATGAGAGGTGTTTTGTCATGAAATGTCGAGTTTGCATCAAGATGTGTTGAGGTTTTATGAAATTACAAACATTAAGGTATGTTTAATGAGTGTTTTTTTTTCCAAAATATGTATCATACGAGTAGTTTTGAGTTTAAACAACATTACTCTGAAGCTGTCTTAGTCCTAACAATTACAAGTCACAAACGTTTTTTTTCAAGGATCTTATGAGACTGCTTGAAACATGAAGATGTGTCAACATTTTAAGTCCCAAGGGCTCATAAAGATTTTTTTGCACTAAAACGTTGGGTATGAGTTTTTTTATAGTTACATATTTTTTTTATTCTATGCGGAGGGATAGTTAATGAAAGGCTTTTAAGGATTTGTATATGTGTGATTTCCTGTTACATGATGCATTTGACCCCTTTTTGTGCATGTTTATGTCTTACATGGAATAGTGGATCTTAACCCTTGTGGGAGGACTTCAAGTGCATGGGTTCATTGCATGAAGTTAAGGCGTTTGTTCCCCATAACATAATGAGCTCATCACATGCTAAGTGCATGATATTGACTAATATCAAACTTGTGACTCCCAATCCCATATGTGGTCTAGTGCATTAGGCTAGTACATGAACACAATACGTTTGGTTTGCATATAAGAATTCATTAATCAAGCATTCAGTGTGTGGGGGATGCATTATCTAGCACTAGTTTATGCAAATAATGAGCTTGTTTCCCATCAAAACATGTATTAATCACACACTTAGTATGCAATTTCATGCAATTAAACAGTTTGCGAATACATTTTTAACAGGGGTGCACAACATGGGGCAAGAGTGCATCGTCAATTTCTGACCCTCCTCCATGTGCGAATGCAATTACAAGATATCATTTTTTAATAAAGATAATCATGATGCACTTAAGTTTCCGTCAACCTACATAACACAAGTGCACAAAAGGAGTAGGACAAATATCATGACCTTGGATTGAACAACACTAGTGATTATTGTCTTAGATTTGTCAAAAACATGTTTTCATCCTTTCAAAAAAACCATGCATGTGTTTAATGAAGTAGACGGGTGGACCAATCATTTTGAAGAACTGTGGTCTTGCTCATATTGTAGCTTAGTTGCTTGTCCTTTGAGCACATGTCAAGATGTCTTTAGTGTTGATGCTATCAAATCTCAATTGTGAATTGAACTCCAAGGGCAGTTTATGAAGAAAATCCTTTCACATTCCTTGGAAAGTGGTGGTATTCTTTGAGTTAAAGCTACAATTCTCACCCAGTTTGAAGCTTATGATGTTAAAAACAATTATTACACTATTTTGTAAGATTTTCACTCCTTTTACCATTGCACATGAACTTGCCTTGTGCAAAATTCTTGGTAAATTATCTTCTATATGAAGTTTGAAGATGGTAATGACATGCATCCTTATGTTTTGGTTGGAAAACATTTCTCCATTGATCCTATTATATATTTGATTTTGGTAGGTTCCTGAATATGAGAAATTTTTTGTACTCTATCTTCCATGTTAGATTTTATGTTGTGATTGATTTTTATGATTCACTTGAATTTTTCATTGTAAGAAGAAAATCAAACATAGAAATGTTTACAGCCACGGAATAGATGTGTTATTGAAAGTGTAACATCTTTTGGTTCTGCAATTCTTCTTTGAGAGGCATTCAATGATGATGGATAAGATGGTTAACCATCCATAAATGGCTATTATCTAAAAACTACATGGTTAGGATTTGAATTTTGGTTTTAAGCATTTCTCAATCATAGTTTTTTGTAACCCCCTTGATCTTTTGGTACTAGTAATGTTTTCATGGTTGAAACCATTTTTTAAAACCCACATTCTTTTAGATGGTAGAAGGTCAAAAGTTCCCTCGTCACACATTGTAATCTCAATAATGATTAGAACTACATCATGAATGGTTCACATGGCCTTAGAATGACGTAGACATTTTTAGTTTGGAAAATGCATCTTGAACCTTAATTTTGTTTTATGATTTACATAATCTGGTAGATTATTCATAAGATCTCTTCTTCTTCATTTATAGCACTTGAAAGAGTCACTTAAGACATGAAAACACTTAGTGTAACTAAAATGGAGAACAATCTTTCCGAATGGATCGATTTCACATACATCGGCATATTCATCCGACGATGAATGTCTGTCCCATGTTACATTAAGTCATGTGGGGAGTTCTAGCCATGACATTCTTGTGTAAGTTTTTATATTACAAGTAGTTTATCAAAATAAAACACTTGATCATGGATGAAAGCTTTGCCCAGTTGTTCAAGATTTGGTTTGAAGCTATTTGATCATTGACAAAAAAGTACACAATGGACAAATCAATTTGTGTGGATGATTCAACTGAAGAACTATGTGTGCCGGTTCACTATGTTCCATCATTGATGAAATCACAATAACGTAAACCATGATTCACTAGTCTTATGTTTCTTCCTTTAAACATTTAGAGAACGACACAATATAGTTAATTCAATTCATCATTTTATGTTAAAAAGACATTTTCTATTGCAATTCCATGAAGGATGATGTATGATGTGCTAGAGCAGTTATGAATGTGGTTTTGTTCGTGTTTTGGTGTCCTTTAATGTGCATTTATCTAACTATTGAATCAAAGGTATGCCAGATTGATTCTAACGCTGAAAGGCTTACTATCTCTCTCCATTATGAAACTAGGTAGCAATGAAGCACAGTTGTGAACGTCTTCAAACATGAAAACTAGATCCACTAACTTTGCACTACATAAAATACAAAGAAAGCATGGATTCACTTGATATTTAAGTATTCACAACAATAAGAAATTGTAACCACTTTAGTAGTTTAAACGGTTGCATGACTTCCGCATTAACTTTAAAACAAAAGAATTGAAATTTCCAGTATTATTTATTGCTTTAAAAGATCATTTAATGATGGTTTATTCATCCAAACATAATAATGGGTAAAAACATGGATGAAACATATAACTGATGCAATCTCTTCCAGAATGTTGGTCTTTGTAAACTTCCAAGTTTCCACATGAGAAAAGTACACTCAATCAAATTTTTAAGATACTAAACCTTTGTTTTGGAACCTAATGTTATCACCCATGGTGATAGCAGATTATATCCTATTGAAAAAGTTATTTGATTTGTTTGCATGGTTTATAATGGATTAAAGCTGGTAGAGTGGCAAGGAGGGGAAATGTTTCAATAAATCATTAGCTGCCATGATGTAGATTACAATGAAGTTTGTTTTTTCTGATTTTGAGTAACTACGACGGTCCCATGTATTATTCGAGTCTGAAATCTACACATGCATGGATAAAAGAAAATCAAAATGAGCAATAACTAAAAACATAATCATTGGTTTGAAGAGAAAAATCTCAAGAAATCATTTATAGAAATAATGTTTACTCAAAATTTCCAAGGATGTTTGTATTTGAGAAAAGTGAAGGCATTGATATCCTAAATCATGAAAACTATGAAAAAAACACAAAAAAGAATTCACACAAAAACAATAAAATGTATCACAATGAAAGCATTTTAGCAGAAAAATAACATAATAATACGATTAAATCTCTATGAATACTGTTTTCATTCAAGTTTACAATAAAAATCAATATAAAAAACTGTTACTTTAACACTGGATAGTTTTTTTGTTGAAAAAACAATAATCCTTTTATTCATCATAATTAGAGTCAATTCGGAAATCATCATCCATGTACATTAAGTTAGCAATAAAATAGAGTTTTCTGTCATATTCTTCTTATGAAGAGACGTACTTGTTTTTAAATAATTTAACAAATTTTTGAGAGTATGAGATAGAAACAAACATGCATACATTCTATTAATGTTCTTTCTTTTTGTTAGAATCTTTGAGGTATAATATTTATATGTTTCTAGTTCAGCACTTTTGGTTATGGTTTAAAATAATCTTCAAATAAAACTATTTTCTTACATGTTAACTTCAATGATTGGTTATTTTTAGGTGATAGATGATTAAACTTATGTAAACGTATCTAGCTTTTGAAATAATTTCCCACTAAAAGACTCATAACAACAACTAAGTAACAATAATAGGGCAGGATTTAGGTCATGCAGCATTTATGTCACCAAAAGTGACGACTAGCTCATGAATATTGTAGTAACAAGGTGGTTTGAAGGTGAAGCCTTTGTGGGTGTGGGCCACAAGCACTTCATTTCTTATGTCAATGCTGAACGATAGTGAAGATAAAATTAGTGTAAATGTTTAGTCTCATTCAAATTACTTCTTTGTAAAGCACGCGTTGATGGTAGTGCATTGGCCGTAGTTATGATGCAATTTGGTCCTAACCTCTTTCATTTTTCTTATATAAAACTTACTTGGTTCTAAACAAAAGACGCGACTGAAATTGTTTCAAAATCCTTAAGCCAGTGTCTCTTTAGAGTGGAAACCATAAGGCTTGATCATTGGATACACCACACCTTGATTTAGAGTGTGTATTTCTATGTTTCACCAACTGCATCAAATAGGTTTCTACATGGGAATCGTATGAAATCTATTTTGTAACCTAATTTTGTAAGGATCCACATGAGCTTACCTTCAAAAGGAAAGTTTTTGAGGTGTGGCCATATTTAATGATTATTTCTTTTGTTTCATGGAAATTAAATAATTTTTGGGGCGATGCAAAGTAATACCTCTTCCAATGACATTTAATTCAAGGAGATTTATTTTATTCATATTCATTCCATGCCCATGTTTTCGAAAGAAAATATTTCTCTTATGTTTGTTTTGATTTCACACACCATGTCAATAGTTCTGAAAGGCTTATAGTGAAGCTTAAGTGGTGGACAAAACTCAAGCTCACAAAGGAGCCTTCTATGCAAGATATGATAAAAGATTCTATTATGACACGAGCTTGGTGTATTTTACATTTTATATTCAAATAGAATCTTTTCTCATATTTCACAAGGTCCAATGGCTTAAGCTTCTTTGTTGAAATAGAAAATTGATTTTCTTAGATTTCATAGATCCCACGTTCAAAGAAATTTGGTCCATACTGTGTGGAAACATGTTAATGAAATGTTCTTTTACCCTTTACATTTGAACAGGTCAAAATCATCAATGAAAGGTATACCAAATATGATGATGTTTGTCAGCCTAAATGTATTTGTTCATGCATTGCAATGCTCATTTCTTACACAAAGGTTGGTATGATGACAACTAAGAATTTGCAATCATGCATTGTGTCTAGAGACAACGGATGTATTTGAACATGACCATGATTAAGTGAAGAGTTTCCCTTGATTATCAAGTGCTTCAAAAGCAAAGGAGAAAATCATCAAGAGTTTTACATATTGAAGAATTTCCAAAGGTATGTTTCTAAATACGTAAACGGTGAGAATTCACCCATTTATTCTTCGAGTATGCGTCATTCATGTAACTCGAGGATAAGGAAATGCCACTATACAAGGATTTTGGTCCAACGCTAATGCGCGTCTCTCCTTGTCAAGCATAATTATAACATTTTTTGGGGCCACTATTTCACCATGTTTGCGAGTTGTAGTTGGAACCAATGCCATCCCCTTTTTTCAAGAACATATCTTTGAATGAATTAAGCTATAAATTGGTTAAGTTGCAGACCATTGTGGAAGAAATTGTTGTATGAGGAAAATTTGTGATGCGCAATGAATTCCTCCATGTAAGCATTATGATTTTCACGTTTGCGATTAGGGGTATTTTTTAACAAGAGTCATTGAATCATTACCTTGAATCCTACCTTGATGCTTCTTTGTTTTCGGTTCCATGTTTTCTTTTAGAGGGGATGCCTTTCTTCATGTGGGTTTATCTTTATCATAATGGTTAACCCTTTAGAAAATTTATCTTTCAAAACTCCTTACGATGACAAAGGTATATGAGAGCAAGTCAAAATTTCCTTCACCTCTCCATTTGATACAATCTTGTGGCAAAAGGTATTATCTGTTTAAAACACGTGCTACTTAAAAATATAGGGGTTTAAACTTTGCAATCTGATGGAGATTCATACTCTAGTATTTAGACTGGTAAGAATAGAAAAAACATAGAAGAATAAAATGATGACACACAAGACAATGTAAAAACACAGAATGAGTGAGAAGGGAAAGAGAACAATGCCTGTTAACAGATTTTATCCTCCAGAATTCTCCCATTCTTTTCATGACTCATCATTGTTTTCTGGCCTTTCTTCTATTTTTCTTTTATAATATGACAATTTTAATGCCATTGAAAATTTTCCCACCATTATTGCTCTCCTTGCCACCTTGTCAATCTTTGGGGCTCCTTTTGTATAAGGCATGCTTTTTTCCAATTCTAGGTCAAAGATGAAAGGAGAAATGTTTAGAAGTATGTGTTGAATGGATAAAGATATTGCATTTCTTCAATCATAAATGGGAGGTTGAAAAGAATCATCCCATTGTACACAACAAGTCATGGGAGTTGGAGAGCCTCGTAAGGGAGAGGAGGGGTTGTAGAAACAATAAATAGGCTGTAAAGAGCTCCCTTATGCTTATCAAAATGCTTTGATGATCCCAACATTGATAGTTTTTTCCCTTTTAGGATTCATTCTCTATCTTTGTACGATTTGAACATTGTTTTAACTAGCAAATACTTAAACATAACATTCATTTATCATAGACTTACGGTAAGAGTTTTTTTCAGGGATTTTTTGCCTCTTTCTTAGCTACAATTAAATTTTCATTGTTGAAAAATGTTTTGTATAATCACATGTTATATAATAATATGATATGATATCATATAACATAATATGATATAATCACAAGTTACTTCAAGCAATTTTGCACGAACCATATCTCTCTCTCTCTCTCTCTCTCTCTTTATCTCTCTCTCTCTCTCTCTCTCTGTCTCTCTCTCTCTCTCTCTCTCTCTCTCTCTCTCTCTCTCTCTCTCTCTCTCTCTCTCTCTCTCTCTCTCTCTCTCTCTCTCTCTCTCTCTCTCTCTCTCTCTCTCTCTCTCTCTCTCTCTTTCTCTCCCTCTCTCTCTCTTTATATTTCTTTCTCCTCTTGAATTTGAATCATCCTCTCACACTTTCGCCCCTCGTGCTCAAAGTTTTATCTTTTGACATTCCAAACACTGGCTACCACTTTATCCTTGATGTGGTGAGGGATGGCTGTTAACCATCCCTTGCTTTAACAAAGAGTGAGGGCCAAACGTGGCCTCCCACAACATGTAGGCTATGAAGGGATTGCTTCATTTGGATAACAAATCTTCAAGACCATTTGCAATAGAAAATTTGGTATCATTTTAGGGGTACGGGCATGTGAATGTGTTTTATAGATAGGCGAAAACATTATGCAGTATATGTGTTAACTGTTATACACAATTATGCATGAGGAATTGATGATTTGTTCTTTTTTTATATTCTCTCTTGTTATGAAGTGTGTTTAAGGATTTACATTTTTTATTAATAGGAAGCATGCCTCAAAGTCACAAAACTGGTAAAACGTTTTGTATTCATGTAGGTTTTTTTCCATGAATACTATCTCTCATCATTCTTTTAGGGAAAAGGATGAGTCTTATCCCTTTTATAAGTTTAGGTGTCTTTCTCAACTCCTTTTTATTCAAAACATGTTTTCTTTCTTTCTTGCACCTATCACAAGGACACAAAGGAAACATAACTCCAAAAGTTTTGTTTCATTTACTATTGATTATTGAATTTACATGGAAATTTAGTAAGCTTTGATGTTTAGAGGGCATGAAAGATAAAACATTGGTTTGATATGCATGGATTACTGGGGCATATCATTTTGAGTAATAGACTTTTTCTCATTTGAGTAATGCATGAGCTTGGTAACTATGAGAATGAAAAAAAATTTGAAAACAAGAATAATGGTATCCTTTTAATGTTGATATCGTGGCCGTGAATACGATTTTTTTTAATGTGTCTACTTATCACAAAAACCCATGAAACATGAATTGAGGCTCTTATAAAGAAAACCAATTGTTGAAAAAGAAACCATATATCGAACCCTTAGAAACATTGAACCATTTTCTTGCCATCATAAAAAACTAATGACCTATTGCTTCTTAGCAATTGAATGAACCAGCTATCCACACCTTAGCAATGAAAAGAACATTTAAAATGCTAGATAGAATGAGCAAGAACCCAATACCTTCTTTATTTTGAGTTGAAAGCTGAATTGATGTTTAAAACATCTGAAAAAGTTTCATATTGATAATAGACATGAATAAAGGTTTTAGCATTTGAATGGTCATAAATTAGATCCTACATTTTTTTTCTTAAAGATATTCAATTTCTTTTTTCATTATAGTGCTTTTGAATGATAAGTGTGAGAATGTGTTTACCCATGCACTCATGGGTAGTATGTTTTATTGATGTTATTTTGATGAAAATACCATAATATGAAACAAGTAAATCAAGTAAGATGAGGTTGCAACATCACGACATGAAATGTTTAGGCATGATTCGAGATGAGCAAGGGAGGATTTTGTTTTCTTTTTTATTGATTCTGGTCCGTGAAAGATGGTTATATGATTGTCCATTGGAAATTTGGATTTTCTTTTGACAAAAGTCGAACACAATCGGTTGTGAACTTGGTTATCAAGTAGAATGCTATGGGCTGTATCGCTTGGATGAAATGTTGATGGATTTAAACACTGCAGGCACGCACGTGCTTTTGGATGCAATATGCCAAAATTGTGAATTATACGTCGGATGCGAGCACTTGTTTCATTCCTTGTGTCTAGTTTTGTGCCTGAGGTATCATCAAAGCTGCTGTCTTATTTTTCCATTGGATATACCGTTGGTCAAACACAATTGTATGCTTATGAGTTTTTCTTGGTGTGACTTAAACCCTCCAATCCTTTTTATGGGCTTTGTTTCCCAGACATGTTTGAGTGGGATGTTCGAGTGCACCATGTTATACTTGCTGTAATCAAGGCTATTGGGTTGATTGTTTGCGTAAGTTGTGCACGCTCTATGAACTTCTACGAAACCTCACGAAAGTTGAACACGAGAGAGCTTCTCTTTTCTAACCATGGCTTCAGCTCGCAGGTCAACTGGGCAGTCTATGCGGGGGTGGTCGAGAGAGGGCTAATGGAAAAAAGGAAGTTGACTGATAAAGGGGTCGTGGCAGATGCCAACAGCGCGCTAGTTCGCCCGCCGAAGAGTCCTTTTAAAGAGCAGATGATTCACGAACCCCGGCAACCTTCGAAGGATGGTTTTAGTCAGTTTCACAAATCGGTCGAAGGCGATCTTGACAATTCTCATGGGGCGCTCCCAGGCCTGACCCTTTTGTAGGTTCTGTTCTCAGCTTGTTTTTCTGAGCAGGTTGAGAACGGCTCAGTCCACGTCTTCCGCCCCGACGTCTGCTGCCAAGCGTGACTTGACTTCGTCCTGCTTGCTTGACCCACGTTGTTCACCTTGTCCGCTCCAAACGAACTCCAAACCTTCCGTTGGCCAGAAAACTGCTAAAATATTACCTCCGGTAGCCCTTTGAAAGAACGGGCAAGCGAGTACATCCTGCCTCCTATCCGCGGTAAATCATATGTTTTGACTGTTCTGTTGGAGGAAAACAATAACAATGGACGGATGATAGTGAAAAAGCGGTTGGGATAAGTTTCAGGCCCGGTGACGTTGCCTCGAAGGATGCGGATTATACTAAGTACTATTGATGGGGGGGTGTCGCCGCATTCTTGCTTCAAAGAGCGCGACGTGGGACATTCAAGTCTGCCTTAAGACAAATCCATAAGTGCAAGAATGTCAGTACGTCATCAATGTTTTCACAGCTGGGAAGTCAAGTCTTTGAGCAATTGGGCTGCTAGTGCGATGTCTGAATACGGGGAACGATCTCGACTTTTGATGTCTAGGACCCGTTTTTCGTAGTCAATGCATGGCACCTGATACCAATGCGTCATTCGGCCTAGACGCAGCGATCCAATAGAAAAGTAGGTTCGCCGCACTTTCTATGTAGACGAGAGTGGAGATTTCGGAGAGAATGATGACATTTTCCAGGTAAAAAAAAAGAAGAAACCTCTCAACGCGTCTTCAATCCCCAGGTCTTTCCCATTTGTTCACGTCTCCTCAGGGATCCTGGTGACGCGGGATTTAGTGGAACCAAGAAGCATGTCGTTGGGATGTTTGACAAGTCGTTTCGCATGCCGTTCTCACAAATCGACACAGTCCTACGCGAAAAGATGAATTGAAGATGACGCGGTTTGTATTGATGAAATCTAGCTTTTCAAAGTGCAATACTTGGGACGGACGGCAGCGCTTGAAATGCCCGTAAAGGAACTCTATCCAACGTTCTATTGGACAGCAAACTTGCAACATACCGTCCTGGAAAAGAGCGAAGGTATACGCCCCAAAATGAAGGTTGTGAAATCGACTGGCCATAAAGTTTCCCCATTCAAACAAAACACTATGAAAAGCTATGGTTTTGATGATCAATCCAGATCTAAAAGAACAAAAGCTTTGTCAAACCCAGGGTGACCTATGCTGGATAATCGTACATTCCACACTCAATCCTTGATTTCATAGTCTAATGACACTTGTAAAATGTAGAAAACATTATGAAACAACATAACATGATGTCATGCATCCTTATGAAAGTGAACAAGTAAAGTACACATCATAAAATCTCTTGAAACAACGAGAAACATATACTAATATCAAATTTGAGCCGTTGAATATATTAACAATTGAAACATAATATCTTCATCATACATTCATTTGGACTAAACGACCGATGTTAAATAAAGAATCTTTCATGCGTGCAAATGTTATTGTAAAAAAACAATACATACGTGTAGAAAACCAACATCATTTTTCATCAATTAGAATTCGGTTATGTAAAACTCATGTTGATTAAGGGGCTTTCAAACAAGGCTTGTAAGAGTACGAGCTACTTTTGAAACTTGTAACAATGGATGATTCTGTAACTTTCATTTCATTGAAAACCATGCATTTAATCTAGACCACATTATTCAATATGAAATAAAATGCAACATTTAAGATACCAAACAAAGGTGTGGCGTGTAGTGATGTAAACAATTCATGGACATATAAAGCTAAAATTGATAGGCAAGATTCTATGTGAGCACACTAGCATCTTCTTATGATAAGCCCACGAGTAGAACAATATCCGAATTCTGCTTCATCAAATTAAGTGTTTATTTTCTTTAGAAATGATTTATCATTGTTTAGTGCAAATTTTTGGGTAAGCTTGAATATGAAATTTCTATTAAGTGTGGAAGCTAATGCTGATTTACAACTGAATTCAAAAATTTTAGAATACCAATGAACCAATTTTTTCACGTCTTTCATGTGCCATTCCCCTCTCAATAAATTTTCATCATAGGATTTACATTCTTTTCAGTGATGACCATGCTTTTTATTGTTTTGAATAATCAAATTTATCATGCTTTGTAGTGTAAAAAATGCAACACTTTTACAAAGCACTTGTCCAAACTTAATGTTTCAACTTATCATATGTGTATAGTAATATGGCCGTTAGCAAACCAAGATACACATATCTTTCTTTCTCAACCATTGCACGTCACAAGTTTGCCCTGGGGTCTCACAAAAGAAGGCTTCAAGATTCAATCCTGATTTAAAATAGCAATTTTGACATGCATTTCATTTCCATTCACTAGAAAACATGGTTTAAACTCCAAATTGATGCATATACTTTCCGTTATCCTCCCGTGATAATAGCTTTTCCCGTGTTGGTTCATTTCTTAAGTTAGGCTTAAACGGTAATTCATCTAAAGATATACGGAAGATTTCACAAAACTTCACAATGTAGTCGCTCTGACTCAGATTGGAAATTCTTATACGAAAAGACCACATGTGTCTTAGACGATTTCTATGATCTGTAGAGAAGCCCTCTAACATCTTTACGTTTTTAGAGACTAATTGTGCAACAAAAATTTCGGCCCTCAAAACATTCGTTCAAAGAGGGAGGGAAAATGGTCGCCTTACCCATTGTGTCTTAGACCATCCATGCCACAAATTAACGTACTTTTTAAAGAGCATGGACACAACAAAAAAATCATAACCCTTATTCTTAAACGTGGCATTGTGACGTAGGAACAAGATCATACACCAAGCTAAGAGAAAGGAGGAGTGACGCTACAGATTTTCCATTGTGATGGCGTAAAAATCCCTTTACCTAGAATGTGGTCACAAATATTTTCTATGCTACGGTCTAATGAAACACTAACCTAGGTTTTTCTTTAAATATTTGTACCTAAAAATTATAATCCTAAAAAAACTGAGTATCTTAATAATTATTTCACCATCATTTTCTCCGTGAAAATGGTTTGTACACTACATTCATACCCATTTGCTTTGAATTGCTCTATTTCATATATTCTCATGAATGTTCTATCATATCTTAGTTCATGATGTAAATCACCCAAAAAGCGTAAACACCATCACAAAAGTGGACCCCTACAATTCAGAAAATTTTCTAATCAAGTTCACAAACAAGAAAAAACAAAATTCTGGTTTATCTGATTTTGGTCATTTGCATACATCATCCAAGTTTGATCGCTTCCTCCCTTCGCCTTTTGAAATTGTGAAATCTAGAATTCTTTTGCCTTCTTCACATGTGTTGGTTTTTCTAGAATAATGGCTCATTACATGTCTGTGCGAGTTGCGTATCCAAAGCCTTTTTTAACATTCCTTTTCTACAATGTCTTGCAATTTTTGAAGATAGTACATGGGATGAGTTTCCCCACTTTCCATAAGGTACTCATTCAACAAGTTGTTGTGGTACCGTATCTTCCCCCTTTGGAAGGAGTGTCTACACATAAGCATTAAGGTCCTCACAAAAATTCCCATGTCGTTTGGACATGATCTCTCTTAAGGGGTCGTGGCCAAGGTTACACCTTCAAAAAACATTGTCAATAAAAGAAATCCCATATCTTGACTTGAGTCTTGTCCACTTAGTACCATATACGTATGACTAGACATTGATGTTCAACGTCCTTTCCAGTACGCGTGTGTTACTTGGCTAAAAAGACCAATCACCCCTAAACCCATGAAACTTACATGCTAGCTTTACCTTTGGTTTGGGAGGAACCAATGTTCAAAGATATGGTTGATAGGAACACATTCTTTTCATTTTAAAGATTACAATGATTTTCTTTTTAATCATCCAAAGGGGACATAAGTCTGGTGGTATGTGTTATCTTTTGTCAATGCCCATCATAAGACACAAAAAATCTCCAACCTTGCTGATCTTAGTTTCAATTGTCATCCAAGTATTTATGTCTCATATGGGTGATATAGGTTGCTAGTCACGTCCTTACAAAAATGCACATTGATTATGACTAGGTTTACTCAGATGACCGACATAGAAGATTATACATTCAATCCATGATCAAAGGGTTCATTGTATGTTATTCACCAAAGGGGGGCTGCATGATGAGAATCAATATAAAACAATTAGAAAGAAGACTTTTGCATTGAAAGTTCTATGTAATTCTGATGTAACACATTCAAATCACGTCTGATGATCTTAAACCAACCATTTTTTGAATTCTTTGAGTACGTGTTATTGCATTTAACGGTTCAATTTGGTGTCTTGTTAACAAAATCTAAAACTAAGTAACAGTAAACAGTTTTTCTTCAATTTACTTTCATGTTTGTGTTTGCTAATTCCACTGTAGAGATTTGTATTTTGATACCATAAGCAAGGCACTTGTGTAAGGTATCACCTTCATTGAAGCAATCTAACAAACAACCAACGTTTAGCATACCACCGTAGTGAAATCTAGAAACATAATTAATCAAAGTTTTGCAATGTGCTTCAATTCAACCATCCCAAAGATCAAGGGCTTCAACCACTTGACTTCAACCTTTGAGTGATCAAAGCATGGTTGGACTACACTGTATATAGTAAAATCTCTCTTTGAAATTGGTTAGGTTACAACAAATCCGATGTTGGCTTTATTCTTAAACCTTTACTGCATAGATCTTGTTAAACCATGTCTTTGGCGTGATTGGAAGAAACCCACTTGAAATTTGAAGAGCTTCATATACAAAACTAGGTTATTGTGTCATGATGCCATCAACATTCACCCTTTCCTTACAACCTCAAAATTATTTGATGAGAGATATCATTTCTCAGGGTCCATCTTTAAGAGTCCTTTTACATCAACATTAAATTATGACTCATCAGTCATTGAATTGTCTTAATGTTGATTATGGATTGATACGTGGTCCATCAAACCTCAAATATGTGGATGCAAACACACACTTAGCAAAAGGTATCGTCATTTTGGTCGTTTCAACAGTCATTAGCATTGAACTCAATCACTAAATGTTGAAGTGATTTCAACTATGTCGTATACGGATTTTCATGAAGTATGTTATTTTAAAAAGTATTATAGAAATGCATCAATAGACGAATAGTATCGCTTGTTTTTTCTTCAAATTGGATGTTCAAGAAATTGTAGGTGAGCTCATGTTCATAACACTCTTTTGTTTATGAATGTACACGACATTTATGCTCATTCATTTCTTATCGACGTAAGGTGTTGCTTTCACATTATTCATGTTTGATGTTAAGTAGGTCTTTTCATATGCTAGAACCTGAATTTCTAATCACCACATCAAGGCAATTATAGCTTTCAAGAGTTTGTCAAAGATCTCTACCCATCTTTGGCACATTTACCATCTCAATGATTGTAAATTGCTTTACTAAAGTAGATTGTCAGTCTTTTCATGAGCATTTTTATCATTGGTAACAGGCGGTTACCACAATTTGTATCATGATTTTGTGATACAAAAATGATTCACTTGTTTTTTTATAAATGTAAGGATTTCATCCTTGAAGCATTCAATTCCAAACCAATGTTTTCATTGGTCATGTATTATGATAAACAAAACCTTTTGCAAGCTAGTGTGGCTTCACGTAAACACCGTTTATAAGATACACGATGTCAATCATTTGGGATTTAAGTCACGCCCTCACACACGAGATGCATTTTCCATGTGATGACATTGTCATGACATGGGCCTAGTCATGAGGCAACGGCATTTGACTTTTAACACTGTACCATAATGAGATGTGCAATTTGAGTAGTGCACCCGTTATGTCCACCAAACGACTTGATCAATGAAATGGGGTCACCGTTACTATTGAAAACAGCTACTTACATCATCAAATGATTCAAATTTTGCAGAACTGTTATGATCACTTTTCCATCAAACTTATGCATAAAACGATACGATGATTAACACAAAAAAATGAGTGGAAAAAATTGTTTTTTATGTCATGCAGTATTTCCATGCTTGCATTGTACTTGAATATGGTTGATGTAAAATGGCATGAAACATAGACCACTATCCATAAAATGTTTGTGATACTCTACCACTTAGTCATGTGCGCTGGTCTCTTACGTTCATGCAATTTGCAAATTTTCTTTAACTTGTGATTAACTGACAAAGCTTTTACGGCACGTTTAATCTTGTAATGCATAAGAGCTCTTCCACCCGTAGCATGAGGTGAATTTGAGGAAACTATCCCTTCTTTTGGATGTTATTCATTTGTTCGAGCATGGTTCTTACTTGAATTGGAATTGGTTTTCCACATTCTTGTAAGGAACACAAAGGTGTTCACTTTGAATGGTTGTCATCGTGGATGATGCCAAAGGTGTTTTTTTTATAGCCTTTAAGTATGCATTTGATGACCATGTTTGTCAACGATTGTTTCAAATCATGCTTTTTTGGTCTTTATTTGGAGAATTCATAGTTAGGCCATCCTTTAACAAGTGGATATGCCTTATCTACATCATTCGACATGTTTTTTGTGCTTTAGATAACACACTTGGTGCACTTCCTTGTAGGACCACCGCACACACACTACAAAATTATCATATGCTTTCATTTGGTGGTCTATTGCAAGCTAGCCTGACTAGGTAAAGAGTTGGCTAGCTCTTGCTAGTGGAAGCAATCAGGTGGTATCAACACCCATGATGTTGGTGCAATCAACATGTTTTGATACGTGTTATACCATCAGCATTAGAGAAGGTAGTTTAACGAAACGTCCCGACCATAAAGAGGTCTGCACTCATGTACGTGGTTCATAGTATCGATGAGAAAAATGGAGCTCGCAACTTTGGATGATTGATCAGTTAATGCACATGATTTACAACGCTTCTACAACAAAATTCACTAATTTTATTAAAGCATGTGGTGGCCACACATTGAAAACTTGTGTGAATGTTACAATTTAATATTTCATGTCAGTCAAATCCAAACGCAACCGGTACTTATCAATCACCCATCATGCATGGAATTCCAACATTGTTTGTGTTGAGTGTTCTTGACACTCACATTCTTCTTTGTTTAAAATTTAACTAAAAAATGAAGTACCCACAATCTTGGTCTAATCAATTCCATCATGGATACGTGGTTGGCATGAGTTTTGGTCACATGCTGTTGACAATGAACAGTGCGATGGACACTAACGTCATGAATGATTGTGGCATTTGCAGTTTAAGAGCGAAAAGCATTTGCTGGTTCAACATCAGAAAGAGTTTTTCTACCATCACTGGTGATGGTTTTTATGGTGTAATTGCATTTGGAATTGATGATGTCCCTGATGTTTGTATAATCAAGGATTTGACGCTTTTGTGGTAAGTAGGCAAGTGGTTGAGTTGTCATAACATGTTTGGTGTGTTTAACAGTTTGTGTTAAGAAAACTTCTTGATGCATCACCATAATAATTTTGCAGTTTTGTGCATGTAGTAGTAATTTTTTATCAAGAACATAACTGTAAATCGCATGCACAACTTGTGTTGAGCCATGGCATGGAGTTTAAAAAATGAGCCCCCTTTGGATTTGCTCACAAAATGCCCCAAATGCTTTAGGTTGATTCATAGTAATTCAAGAATTGTTGGTGCTAAAATGATTGCATTGAATTGCATGCAAGTGAGTTCCATTTACAAAATGGAAAACAATGGGTTCTCATTCATTTGAAAAATGACTAAGGAAATGAGGAGTGTAAACTCTTCGATAAGCTCCACTAGAGGTTTTAGATTTTGATGTCAAAGCATATTGACATACAAGATCACACTTACGAGTTTGACCTCAAAGATTTTCCTCACTTGAGAAGATTTCCTACAGTAGTTAGCAGAGAATATCTCAACTTGGGAAGCCATGAAAAGTTAAACATGGTTATTGAATAACAATTGCCCCCTTGTTTCATGCTAAGAATCTTCCAAATGTCAACTTTTAACGTCGAGGAGAAAATTTCTTGGCTTCGCCACGAGAATGGTTTAAGAAAAAGAGGTTGAATTTTTGAGATATGAGCTTACACTTTGTTCCATGTAGCTTTTTATGGCATTCAAAACCTTGTTTAAACGAGGATTTCATCTATATTTTTTTTTGACTAGCCATCAAGCTTAGAGATTAAATGAGACACCCGAAATGGAGCTCATGACTTATCGGTCATGAGCAAACATGGTGTCGTTTCCACCACATATGCATACCATATGCACTCTAATCATCCTTGTTAATCAGTTTTAAATTCATCACAAGGTGCAATTGTTTTTTGAAAAGGATGAAAGGAGGAAGGAAACTTCTTTCTTGTTCCTTTTTTCTCCGGGAAATTGTTCGCTTCCACACCCCCTTGGACCTTTGGCCCTTGTAGGGATGACAATCCCTCTCTTCTCTCATGACCCATTAACAAATATGATTTGCAAGGGGAGAGGGGAGGCCGCACCCTTCCTCCTTTCTTAAGCTGTTGTTCTAAGTGAGAGAACGTGGAAGAGGGAAGCAACCACCATTTCCCTCACCTTCAAGAGGTCAACGTAAGTGCGTAGGGAGTTTGGGGGTGACAACCTTTTCATTTCCAAATGGGATGTGAACCCATGTGAGAGGATAGGAGTGGAGATCTTCCTCTCTTGTCCCCCATGGGCTCTCAACTCGTGTGAGGGAGGGAGAAAGAGGGAGGTCATCCTTTCTCCATTCCCATGGGCGTTCAGCCCATGTGAGAAAAGAAGAGGAGTGGGGAGATTATCCCCTCTCTCTTCCCCTCTAACCGTCAAGAAACGTGTGAAGGGGGGAGGGGAAAAGGTAAGGTAATCCCCTCTTCCTCCTTATGGGTCATCAACTAATGTGAAAGGGCAGGGTAATTGGAGAAGGGAGAGGATCTCGGTTCTTTCGCCAATGGGTCGTTGACACTTGTGAGAAGGGGGAGGGGTGAAGGGGAGGTTGTCCCCACTCTTACCTTATGTAATCTTGACCCATGTAAGAAGGGAAAGGGTATAAGGAAGATTATCCCCGCTCCTCCTCTAAAACGCATATGTGCTATGCATCGTGAAATGTATGGGCTCCGTGAGTAAAATTAGTGCCTTCAAATGAGATAATGTGGCTTCCCTCTTGTGCACATTGTAGCGTGTGGGGCGACCCTTGTTTTTTGCAATAGTTTAGCTTTTGACCCATATTCCTACCTAAACTGAACAAATGAGCTCTTGGCTCCTCAAAGAAGGATGGTTGAAGAGCCCTTACACACTTAATTGATTCGGAGAATTGTTTTGTTTAACTTCATATTAGTTTTATAATAAGATGTTATTGCATTTTCATCCGATTATAGTCAGATGATGTTTTTGATAATGGTATAGGATTAATCCGAGAGTGCATAAATGTAATTTCTTAAAATTAAAGAGGACCACCAAAATATTACGATTTCATAAAGTTATAACTTATTGATAAAGAAATGGTTACATATAGTTTGAGTTTTATCTTAAAAAATATGATAATAAGTTGAATTGTGAAATCTTTTGATTTTTTTGTAACATGTAATCACTGTTTATGATATTTTGAATCATGATTAATCTATATGTTTTCTATGTAACAAGACGGACGGAATCCTTAGCCAACTAGGCCAAAACCGTAGTTTTGGCGTAGTTGGCCAAGGATTCCGTGCGTTATGTGACAATTTTCGAAAACATTACTTTCATTGTTTTCATTGTCATTCTTGTCATTTTCTGTAAGCCTATGGAAGAGTTATTTGAGATATCTATCATTTAGGATAGATATTTTATATAAATTTTTTCCTCTATTATTTTATTTGAATCTTTTGTTATTTTCATACCAGTTCTTCTCCTTAGGCTTTTTTTCTTTCCGTTTTCAGTTTTTTTTTGTCTTTGTCGTTTGTCTCTTCTTCTTTCGCTTTTAGGATGCCTCTTCTGGATCAATTACCTCTAGATGACAGTTTGAATGTTGATCATGTTCTAGCCGACGGATCTTAGTCGTATTCCAGTCGCATTACTTGTTCTAGTCGGCGCGAATAAGTTCTCGCTAGTTCTAGACGGAAGTATTTTCATCGACTTTCCAGTTAGAGGAATTAGTTAGCGAAGTCTACTAGCCGAAGTAATGGACCCTATTTTTTCTAACCTCCCATGCATAGGTTGGATGTGGAGTCGCACCGAAAGGGATGCCCATGAACAGATCTTTCGGACTGTCGTTGGACGTGGACAATTTGCGTTTCACACGATTTTTGGAATCAGAATAAACCTTTTTTGACAGTGTCAACACGTTTCAGTACAACTTAGTTGCACATTGGTCTGGATTTTTCAGAGCTCATGCAATGACTTTCGACATATTCTTCGAGCCCCGACCGAGTAGGACAACGGCCTGGATCTAACATCGGACATTCATGCTCCATCGTCAGGATTTGTGTCCTATGTTCAATTGACGTCGTGCTCTTGTACTCGCTGGTCGTGAGTTCAGACAAAAATTGTAAAAAACGAGGTTGTCTCCAACTTGGGGAACGGTCGATCCTAGCGTGTTTGTTGAGATGTACCATCTAAGGGTTGTTCGTTTTGTGCTAGAAATGTTTACAGTTTTTCATGTTTGGTGACCTTCTTGTCGCTTTCCAAACACCTCTCAATCTTCCCTTCCTCCCTCCCCTAGCAGAGACTGCCTCAAGTCAACGCCACCCACCTCCCCTTGGATCTCCACCCTCAATCCGCGGGGGGTAGGAACAGCCACGTGGCAGCCCCTTCTCTTTCAGTCGTTCGTGCTGCTGCACATCGTCAATCGGCAGCGGAATGAACGACTCTCAGTCAAGCAAAAAATCCTGCTAACTGGTAAAAAGATTTGCGCCAAACAACTATTATGCCATCCCTGTCTTCCTCACACAATTTCTCTCCCTCAGAATCCCTCGTCACTCACCGCCACCGCCTGTCCGTGTCTCCGTAGGGAGAAAACAAGCAAGAGATTGGCAGCCCACCTGTGTACAATCCACCGATCATCCTTCCCTCTGCTCCCTTGTGGCCCATCCCTCCGTCCGCAGCTTCCTCCGAATACCCTGCCGCACCAGAGCGCAGGCGGGGGAACAGTGATGCTGCACCATAAGAGGCGTCGGCCTTCCGCGCGACTGCACAGTGGCAGACGTGAATAGTGTCGCGGGGGGGTTGTCTATCGCCGTCCAGCGCCTGTCGCGGTCCTCCTACCGTTGTCAATTCGCGACCAGACACCATCATCGCCATGACGCGTTGTTGACTCCTCTGCCGTGTCGTGTCCCGTCCCGCTCCACGTTCCCGTCGCGAAGCCACTTGCGGACGAGCCAGTAGTGCACCCGGCGTTGGATGGTTCACCATTTCCATCACTACACGTCTCCTTTCCGCATCCCCTCTCGACCCTTGGCATCGCAACAGCCCCCATTCTGCAGTCGCTGCGGGCGGTGTTCGACGACGGCGTCGCCTTGCGGGGGCACATGCGCGTCGTAGGAGTGCAGCTCACGTCGACGACGGCGTCGACGTCATAAAAAACCATCGGTAGGGGAAGAAGAGAGGGAAGAGACGAGAGGCATGAGAGGGGCG
>SZWC01020535.1:1524-16085 GCA_023375785.1 Penium margaritaceum
TGGGAATTAACACTTGATCAAGGCTCACAAGCAGTGGCATTTTATAGCCACTGATCTAAGCTTTCCAGAACACCAAAGCATGCCAGATTTGGAGCTTCCTAGCAGATTCTATGGCTTCTAGAGTGCTCCTTGGTAGGCTGTCCTTTTCCCACCTAGGAAGGCATCCCTTCCCTCCTCTAGAAGCTTCTGCCCCTTCCTAGATTCCTCAGCTTGCTTCTAGTAGGAGGGAAGGTGTCCAGAAGACCAAGACACCTCTAGATGCCTTGTAGGACAAGTCACCCCTTCTAGAAGGTGTGCCACCTTCCTGGACCCTCACCTGGCCTTCTAGAAACTTAAAGAGGAACTCTAGAGGTTGAGCTAGCTTCCTGGCATCTATTTTCCACCTCCCTTGAGGCAGGGCAGAATTTCATCTTGTGGGACTTGAACCCGGGCCCCTGCCTCTAGAGGTGGACACCATTAACCACTAAGCCACTAAGGCTTGTCTTTTTGGTGTTCCTTTTTGGAGTCACTCCTGCCATGGTGAGGAGCATCTTTCCAACATACGGTGGCCTTGGGGGGAGGCTCCTCCAAGAGCCACTGGGAGCACTGTCCAGAGACTGTATAAGGCTGGTCATTTGCATGTGATTATATATCATCTCCTACTCTTGAGACTTGGGATAAACCTAATCCCTTGTTGGCCACCAAGAAAGAGGGTAAAGAACAATTGCAAGAGCACACTTTGGTGTGTAGCATTGATAGTTGGATGAGAGTTTGGAACACTCTTTGGCCACGGTTGGGACAAGCTAAGTAAACCTTTCAATGTGGAAACACCAATCCATGGGTGGTCTCTACCTTGCTTGAAATACGAAGGGCGGTCGGCAGTTTGCTTGTCGGCACCGCTTACTGTAGACTGTGGCCAAGTGTGGAGTGACAGATGGTCTGTCTAGCCCCTTGTACCTTTCCAATGTGTTGTTTTTGCCTGATCTTGAGCTCAGCTCGCTTTGTGTGTGCCTGCACCTTGATGGGTCTCTCTGTGGAGCATACCGCTGACTCAACAACTCTGACGGCTACTGACAACCGTAGTGTGGTCCTACATGCTTCAGTCATAGATGGTCTGTATGGCATCGCTCGGCCCTCCTCCTATTGCTGTTCCTCCTTCTTCGGTCGTGTCTTTGTCACTGGTGTTCTATCTTCGGAACACCAGAGGTTACTTTTGTCGCTGTCTATGTCACGTGGGCTCGGACACTGTGTCGAAGCTCATTCGGACACAACTCGCTCTCGGTCTTGACGTGGCTCCTTTCGAGAACCCACCCAAGACTGAGTGTCTTTTTCGCTCTGAGGGAAAGATGCACCGATGCACCTATCCTGACTCTCATTCCCGAGCACTTTGGCCTCTCCAGCTGGTTCACTGAGACCTTCTTGGCCCTCTCACGATCGATTCCCTGTCCGAGAGGGGCCGGTATAGTCTGACTCTCAATGACGACTTTGCCCGGATGCGGTGGGTCTACAGCCTGCATCACAAGAGCGACGCCGCCCTTGCGGTTTGACTCTGGCTAGTGATGGCTGAGCGTCAGTCTCGCCACACGCTACATACCTTCCGCTCGTATCAGGGCGGCAAGTTTCTTGGCAAGATGGACTGCTTCTTTGCTGAGCACGGGATTTTTCACCAGGTCTTCGCTCCTGCTACCCCCCAGCAGAACGGTGTATCTGAGCGTTGGAACCGCACCATGGAGGATGTGGTTTGCGCCATGCGGTCTGATTGCGGTCTCCCGAAGTCTTTTGTCTTTGAGGGTTTTGCCTACATGACTTGGGTTTGGAACCACCTCTCGCACCGTCCGCTTCCGGACCACATCACACCGTACAAGCTCTGGTTTGGACACCGTCCTGACCTTTGTCTCGCTCGCTTCTGGGGCTCCATGGCCTCCATGTGGTATAGCGAGGACCAGCAGGGGTCCAAGGTCTTCCCTCGGGGCCACTTGTTTGTATTCATAGGCATTTCCTCGCGGTCAAAGGCCTCGCACTTCTGGGACCCTACTCGTTGTCGCATCGTTGAGTCCCGTGACACGCTGTTTTTCGAGTCGCTCACCTACCGTGACTTGACTTCGATCACAGCACTCTCCCCCACCCATGTTTATTCTTGTGAGGGTTCTTGGTGGATGGGGGAGACTTTCACGCTAGCAAGCATCCCTCATCAGGCGGATGTGTCCGCTCGAGTCCCCTCTTGGTCTCCGGCCCTTGATGATCCGACGATCATTGCCGTTGGTCCAGAGAACTTGCCTATCCAGCTTGTTTCACACCCCATAGGTACTTCTGTTCCCACGTCTCCTTCTGCACGAGCACCTGTGTCTGCTGGTACCCCTATTTTTGTATCTAATCCAGCCTCGCCCACTCCCATTCCTATGTCAGCATGTACTCCTGCCTCAGTGCCAAGTCCAGTCTTGCCTGCTTTAGTTGTCACACCTAGTCCCGTGTTCCCCACACATACATCTCCTTGCACAACGTCACCGGCTGCCTCGTCTCAGCCCTCACCAGCTGCGGTCGCATCTGTCCCTGAGCATGAGGTGCATCCTTTGACCTCACGTTACTCCCGTGAGCCCGGTGGACGTGTTCGACCACTGGATTTTGGGGCTCAGCGAGCGTCGGGCCCCAGACCTAGGCACTCCTCTGGCAGCATCGCGAGTGGTGACCCTGGCACAAAGGCCCTAGGCCTCAGTGTCCGCACTGAGCTCACATAGGTACATTCGGCACTCCCTGTAGGGCACGACCTCGTCACTCGCGAGTTGCATATCGCCTATGACGAAGTAGCTGATCTCGTGGCCGTCAGGCCCGGCACTCAGGCGTGTGCACTTGCCACATAGAGTTCTCACTCTATGGCGCCCAACCCGGGCACACTGAGAGAGGCTCTCTCATCACGGAATGCTGACGCCTGGCGTGTTGCCTGCGAGGATGAGCCTCGCGCTATCCGAGAGCATGGAGTCTACAAGCTTGTCCACCTTCCTCCTGGGAGGAAGGCTATTCAGGTCAAGTGGGTCTTTTGCAAGAAGGTGAAGCCGGATGGCTCACTAGAACGCTACAATGCCCGCTTGGTCGTCAAGGGGTACTCTCAGATTGAGGGAGTTGATTAAATTGACACTTTTGCCCCTGTCGGCTGCATGACCTCAGCTTGAGCTCTGTTCGGTGTAGTGGCTCAACATAATTGGGAACTACACCACATCGATGTGAACACTGCGTTCCGCCATGGCTCTCAATATCAGGAGATTTATGTGGCTCAGCCACCGAGTTTTGAGGACGGTGACAATGTTTGGTGCTTGTGCAAGTCCTTGTACGGCTTCAAGCAGTCTCCGCGTTGTTGGAACCGGGAGATCACCGGCACTTTGACTCGTGCATGATACGTACAGCGTGAGGCAGACCCCTCTCTGTTCATCCTACCAACGCCCGAGCGCTTCACTACCATACTAGTCTATGTTGATGACCTTCTGATCGCGTCTCTATCCCCGAAGGCCGTGAAGGAGGCCAAGGCTTTCTGACAGATTGCCTACAGGATGAAGGACCTCAGTATTGTATATGTGTTTCTCGGTATAGAGATCGTGCGAGATCGCAGACATCGGACACTATTGTTGCATCAGGCCTGATACACACGAGTCGTTGGGGAGCGCTTTAGCAATCTCCTTGATGCTCTGCTCTCCACTTCCACACGTGTTACACCTCATGGGCAGGATGCCGTGAAGGTGGATGGTCCTACAAAGCTGGGGGAGACAACGGACGTGACCTTGTACCTCTATCTCATCGGATCTCTGATGTACCTGGCCACTACCACGCGTCCTGACATCGCGTTCGCCATCAACCTCCTCACTCAGTTTTTGCTGGCTTCACATGCAAGAGGCCTCCATGCGGCTGTGCAAGTGGTGCGATACGTGGTCTCCACGCCGTACCTTGGACTCTGTTTTTGTCAACAGTGTTCGGTGGTCCTTGATGGCTACACTGACAATGAGTGGGCTTGGAGCCCAGATGGGCGCAGCCGTACTTGCTACGTGTTTCTGCTCGGTGGTACTGCTCTGTATTGGTGAAGCGGGAAGCACGGCTGCATCGCAGGAAGCTCGTTGAAGGTGGAGTACATTTCTTTGGGGGTAGGGGCTGCTGAGGCAGTATGGCTGCAACGCTTGTTTCTTGAGCTTGGGCAGTCACTACCCGCCATTGTGCTACGTTGCAACAACCAGAGTGCTCTCTCCATTGCGGAAGACCACGATGTCTTTCATGCTCGCACAAAGCACATTGCGGTTGAGCATCACTTTGTTTGTGATTTGGTGGAGCGACGCGTGATCTCCGTCATGTAGGTTGGCACTGACATACAACGTGCTGATTTCTTGACGAAGGCACTAGCGCACAAAAAGTTCCTGGCGGCCATTCGTTCTGTTGGGTTTCACCCCATGCCTGAGGGTGGTTGAGTGTGGGATATGCGTGTGTCCCTCATCTGTTTGTGTCACTCACTATTGTGTTTGTACTAGTGCTGCACGTGTATGGACATGCGTACCATCCGGTCATGGGGGAGTGTTGTGATTTGTGACGTTCATGTACAGTTTACTATGACCACTCCGCCATGTCCATACTCGTGCAGATCCCTGAGGCGGGCCCTGGTGACACCAGTACAACGACTGGCGGCGGACTACCGGCTTGGAGCTGGCCGACTACTGTTCCAGAGCCCCAGATGCTGCCGCGACCCTTTGCTGTCTTTTCTATAGCTTGCAGGCGTCTTTCGGCGGACTGGCCATGAGCCCTATTTGCATGTTTTTGCATTGTATATCCACCTTCTGACAATGGATGCATGCATGTGACCAGTCGTTGCGTCTGTCTTTTGATTTTACAGGTCTAGGTTCAGATGGTGTAGCATTCGGACATGTGTGCGCAAAGTTACGGTCAAAATAATGGTTTTGGGCCGGTTTTAGGACAGCTCTTGGAGTGTCGCGTGCGGCACCCGCCGTGCGCCGCGGCAGGTATTTATGCCTTGGACCTGTCATTTGATATTTCTCTCTGCATATGCTGTTGAATGCTTCAATTCACTTTGCCTTGTGTCTCCTAGCCAAACCCTTACCGTTGTGTGCACGACCTGTGACTGTCATGACCGTCTGACCAGGCACTGACGCCTAGTCAGCGGCTGTGTTACTAGGAAGCTTCCACACATTCTTCCACGTGATAGCCACTCGTGAGGAAATATGACTACAATACTGGTATTATGTGCACAATTCTGACATGTGTGGACATTTTGGTCACAATACTTCCGATTTCTATGAGTTCGTTCTAGTGCGAGTTGCGTGCATTCGTGTGGCGACTGACACCTTACAATTCACATGTTTACGCGCGTCTGTCGGTGTCATCAAAGTCAAGGGTCCTTTGTCATCGTAATTTTCTGCAATCGTGTTGTCGAATGCACTTGTGAAATGTGGGGAGTATTTCTTTTACTCGGAATCTTTATAAAACTATTAGGTGCTATTGTCATTGCTTCTTGTCGTACACCGGACGGTGTTGCATGTAAGAGAAGTACCGTCTTCTGAATTGGAAGGAGGCCCGCACTCTTAACCATGACGACGATAAACTTAGGTACACATGCGCCACGTTGGTATATATTGGGAGACAACTGGTACATCCGGGTTTCGGACCCATGCATCCGATAAGGACGTTGCAGAATGCCAGATGGAAGCCACGTTGGCGCATAGTGGGTGTGATGCAACAGCCTGCGCACCGGTCCAACTTTTGATGCTCCTGACAAGGGTGCCCGTTAGGAGCACCATGGGACATGATGTCCCTAGTTTCATCATGCTGCATGTCATCATCTACGTAGGTTTTCCCCATTGTCCGTTCGCACCACTTTTGCACGCCATGGGAAACATGCCGTTTCCCGTTGGAGCCCTGTTGTTCCAAGGCGAACCCGCTCACCACGGCAGTCGTGCTCGCTCTAAGATCTGGTAAGTGCGTATCATAGGTAGGTAAATGACCGTTAGGTGGGTACAATGTATATTAGCGTGCATGCGTCTGCATGCCATAACCACTTGGGGTCTTATGGATCCACAGCTTTTCAAGTTTTACGTTCCTCCGAAACCCCTCGTCCGCAGCTCCAATGAGGAGGATCCTCGTGAATCCCAAGGCTACATGGCTGGTTTTGTCTTTGAAAACTTTGAGGAGGCGTGCTGGGTGGAGCACGTCCAGGCCAAAGAACACTTAACTCCACGCTTCCGAGAGTGTGGAGAGCACTCTGTCATGAGGTTGAACGGAGGCTCTCGTGTCAGGCCGTTTTGTCCTCTGGCCGCGGGTGGGTTAGCTCGCACAAGTCGCCATGGTGTCACACTTGATTAGGATGGCTTTGATTCTGTCACCAAGTACGGTCCACTTGTCTGTCCTTGTGCTGTCCTCGTCACATCCCCCTACTAGTACGATCATTTAACATGCTGATCGATGCTTATGCTTGCAGGATCGTCGGATGACGAGCACACCACCCCCCCATGACGGACATCGCTGTCTCTGCTGCCCAGAATAAGGGCACCAAGCCCAGGAAGCGTGCTTGACCAGAGTCTCCAGTTAGCTTTCCGGGAGGCTCTGCTTTCCGGAATATAGATGTGTGACGCGAGAGGGTCCATGACTACGCCGTTTCCACGCACATGGGGGTGAAGTTTGTGCAAAGTGAGCCGTTGTGGCTTGAAGCTCTTTGTGCAGAGTGGAGGTAGTCGGGCTGCGCGTGGCAGCTGAAGGCGTAGTGGTAGGGGAAAACGAACAATGTGAAGGTCACTTTTTCTAAAGAGAGTCACAAGTACAGCCGCACGGGCACAAAGGGAGACCCCTCACACAAAGCCTCATGGGTGTTGCGCCACATAGAGAGCACTGTCAACAAGGAGCCATGCACCACCTCCAAGGCCCTCCGGCAGATCGTGGAAGCGCGCACCGGCGAGTGGTCTTCCCATCACGCCATTCACCGCGCAAAGAAGAAGGCCTTGACGAATCTCATGGGCAAAAAAAGCCAGTCGTGGGGTCTCTTCCCTGCATACGTTGCCGCAGTAAGTTTCTTGTTGTCGTCATTGGCTTGTTGTATGCTATTGATGCTGGTTTATGCATAAGTGCCAACTCTAGACGTGTTTGGCTTTGTTTACGTGATTCATGCATGCAGTTGAAGAGGGTTGATCCATCCACAGTCGTTGTCGCGGAGCAGGACCAGCACCATCTCTTCCGATGGGCCTTTGTGGCCCCCGGTGCTTGTAGAAACGGATGGACGCATGTGCTTCGGTTGCTGACAATGGACGGCACATTTTTGAAAAACGGCTTCAAACAATTGCTGCTGCTGGCACAATACTGGGACGCCAAAAGCCACGCGGTGCCGATGGCGTGGGCCATATGTCCACAAGAAGACAAGGACAACTGGGACTACTTCTGTCAAGAGCTGGCAGAGGCGTTTCCGACGGCACGGCAACAACGAGACCATAGTCATCAGCGATAGAGACGTTGGACTCATTACCGCCGTGAAGCGCCAATTACCAAGAGCTGTCCACACATATTGCGGTCAGCACCTGCAGGAGAACATCAAGTCTAAGGCGGGCTCAGCAGCAGCCAACTTCATGTGGCAAATGGCTTATGCGTTCACACAAAACGAGTTTGATCGCGTGCGGGACAAGCTCGGTCTGACGTTCGACAAGGCCTACACATACGTATTCGGTGGAGATGGCGACCCAAGGCTACCTTTGGAGCAGTGGACGTGCCTCAAGTGCCCTGTGCCTCGTGGTGGGCACATGACGTCGAACGCAATGGAGTCCCTGAACGCCCACCTGATGGACATACGCCACCTGTACCCTTTCCACTGCTTCGCACATATCTACCCTTTTGTTCAGAGACTTTTCATGGAGTGCCGACGTGCATCGCACGACTATGAGAGCCGTTATGCGCCCGTCGTGGATGCCAAGCTGTAGCACTACACGGAACACACCAACGAGTACCGTGTCATGCGCCATGGCAGGCTTATGGACACTGTCACCGGCCCCAGGAGCCTGGTGGGCCGTGAAGTCAATGTGAACGCAATGTCTTGCTCATGCGGGCAGTGGGTGGAGTTTGGGCACCCCTGCCAGCACGACGTAGCGTTGATGCTAGGTGAAGGCATGAACCCGGGCCATTACAACGACATGCATCTGTCCCAGATGGCCTGGCTGCGTACATACTGGACTCCCATGCCGGGGGTCAACCTGCGCGAACTACAGTACGCCATGCGCGGGTGGGACCAGCCGAGTGTGAGGCGCTCTTGTTGACGTCCACGCTCTAAGAGCATGGACAGGGAGACCCATCGCAAGCATGAACGTATCTGCACCAGATGCGGAAGAAAGGGACACCCGCCCCAGAAGTGCATCAACCCATCGCCACATCCCCTGGAAGTGCATCAACCCCCCGGAAGTACATCAACCCACCGGCAGATGGTGTAGAGGGCATGCTCATCATGACGTCACAGGTGAACAATCATGATGATGTAGATGACTCCAGTGAGCCCTCCTGGTGTGAAAGCTTTGAGTCAAGTGATTGCACTGACACGGACTTAGAAGAAGAAGAGTCCCTGCCCTCGGGTAGTGTGGACGAGGATGAGTGGGAGTCTTGCTCCGGCATGTCTGAGGACAACGCACATCCCAAGCGGCGTCCTCGTGCGTAATGGTCCTCTGCTTATTTGCCATGGTAAGCCTTAAGCAGAGTTTTCTCTGTATGCACGCTTTCATCATTTCATTCTGCTTGTACAACATTTCAAGCTTATGGGTTTTTTAGCTATTGCAGGTTCTACCAGTGGCATACATCCGTGGGTCCATGAAGAGCACACGGAAACGCAAGATGTTAATGAGGAGATGTACAAAGCCCCGAGAAGAGCGACAAGCAGTTGGCGACAATGAATTTGTGGAGAATGGACTGCTACTTAGGACACTTAGCTTGCACGATGGTGATGAGACACGGGCCAGATTGCAAGTGGCCAATCTCTGTAGTGGGCAGTGTACATCTCCCTTTGGGGATGAATACTTTGATGTTGTGTGTGAGTTCTCAGGGGAGACAGAGTGTGTGGCATGTGAAGTCATTTCGTATGTGCGTAGTCTCCCTCTGTACATGCAGGTCTGGATTAGCCATGGCTATTTGACCCCGCTGTTCTTTTGAGTGAAACATGTGACATTCCTCAATGGCTTGCCCTTAGGTATTGCATTGATGTGTTCATTATAACCGTGACCATTGGTGTTCTCATTTGTATAGGCAAACTTTAGGAAACATTGTTGTAAGCAATGAATTAGTGCACTCGTACAACATGTAAGGATGCCTTGCTACAATTTGTATGGAAGTGGTCTATTTTCACCAGGTGTAGTCATTTGCATAGGAACATGTTAGCAAGCATTGTTTCATCCTGTGCATTAATGTACGAAATTTAGAGGTAACATTGGTTTGTTGCAATGTGTCTAGAACAGGAGTACTTTGATGTGGAAACAGGCTTAAGTCTTGTTTACAGAGGCAAAAATTGAGTGCAAGTACATGACATTGGGTATGCTTGCAGCATTCAGAAGAAAATGTTCGAATTGCTCACTGTCAGATGTGGTGCAGTTCTTATGCCAGAAGTGTTTGTTAAAGTTAGAGTATGAGAACATTAGGGTCAAAGTTGCTATCAATATACAAGCAGACATTGATCACATCATATGACAAGGCTTAACAGTCAACGCATTCTGTAAAGGGTACGCGGAGAAGAGAACACTGGGTATGTTGATGAACAAAAGTTGAAAACTAGTCCAAAGCATCCACCGAAAGTACAAGTCCAAGGCATCCACTGCCCTGGGGTGTTTGGTGGACGAGGAGTTGGCATGCGAACACCCACTATCCAGCACTCTGGTTCGCATGGGTCGTTCACCCAGGTCGGTTTCATCTCTGTTGTAACGAGCGTGTCCCAGCGAGCCTTGATCGTAGCCCATGCCTCCTTCACTTGCTGGTGCGTCCAATGTGGCATGCTGGGTGTGGTAGGTTTGCCGCCCCATGCGCCAACTTCATCCCATCAGTACATCCTTGACACAGTTGCCCATGTGTAGGTACGCTCGGTGTAGAAACGCGTAGGCACATCCATGTCAGTGGGCTCGGTGTCGTCATGTGTATAGGACGGTCGACCCATGTCTACTACGGTAACCACGGAGATTGGAGATGGCTAATGACGATTACCAGCTCCGTATTTGTACGAGGTCTGTGAGCGGTTGCATCTGCACGGACAGCTAGGATCAGATGACATCCATGGCTCACATATGTCTAGGCAGTTCGATGGTATGAGACTGGGCATTGGCCAGTCAAGGGTCCGTGCCATGGCTTCAGGTGTCGGGGCCATGTGGCCTTTGGCGGATGGCGGCCACGTACGAACCTCGTACGTGCCTCTTTGCGGTCCCATGTTTCCTTGATTGCGACCCATGCTCGGTGTGCAATAAAGGGATCCACATGATATCCAGTACTCCATCCTCGACCTTCTCTGTACTTCATGCGCCCCTCGAATGATATGCCGTCGGAGCCAAGATTGGTTTGTCGATCCAATGCAAGGGGGGTCGCTGAGTGAACAAAAACGCATTATGCACAGTTCAATGTTATGTACTTTTCAGTACGCCAAAGAACCTTGCGAACCGGTACATTCTACCGGCTCGTCAGGTGACTCCTTCGCAACCATAATTGTTCGTTACCGTGTGCACCTCGCATACGTGACGGATGTTGAGAGACTGTTTTGGCGGAATGATTGGCCCATAACCCGTGAATCACAGCTTCATACGGCAGCGCATCAACAGCGTCCGTTCGTCGCGTCAGCTCATGCTTGGTCGTAACTGTAGGTACACTGGAATACGTCGTCGAGGCATATGAGTGGTCCTCCGGTACACGCTGGAGGCCTCACACGGTGGCATGCCACGTAACCGTTGGGGACATATACCCTTCCACGATGCAGATAATTCTCCCACTAGGGACCCGTTCCGCTGCTTTTGCACTCCGTGGCCCTGCCGCCTGCTACACAGAAAAGTGGGTATCGAAGTCAGCCCTGAAGTAGTGGGTAATTTGAGCAGCCTTTTTTAACTTTGGACACTGTGGTCACCGATTAAAATGCGTGGGGAGAACGGAAGGGACCTGCAAAAAAGTGGGGATAGTAGGCATGTTCTCGCATGACTAGACAATACGTCAATGAAGTTCTCAACCGTGGGTAACCTGCGCAGAACATTTTCAAATGGTGAGTTAAAAGGAACCCCCCCCCCAACAAAAAACTCCTCTTTTTAGGTGTTTGTGATTGTTCGAGGTTGGGGTTTGCGAAGGGTTTGTGTGGGGAGTCCAAGACACCCCATGTGCTGAAAGGAGATTTTCTCGGCTCCGTTACCACAAAACCCAACAGATGTCTTTGGAAAAAAATAAAACCCTTAACCCTGATTTTAAAGTGGGTTCTGGCTTAAAAGCATGTTCCTTGTAAACCAGGGGTGGTCTGTGTGGAGTGAAAAAAGGTCTGAATTTTGGAAATGGACATTTTCGCTCGATTGCAATCGAGCGATGGACTGTTTTTTTTTAGCGATGACTGTTTTTTTATTTGACGCGCAAACCCCTCAAGTGTTGGATATGGCAGAAAGAAAAATCTGCTTGTGGATATGGGACAGTGAATCCTTCCGGGGCGTAGATAAATTGACTATTCTGCCCTTGCTAATTCCTACACCGTCTTTCACCTCCACACTGGTGGCACAAACATGGTGGAGAATTGCTAATCTAGCGGATTTGACAGAAATCCTTGACTAGGCCAAATCCACAATACTTGAGGATCTTCGACCCTCCAGCCATTCCGTCTGACTACCCACATATAACAAACTGATGGGAAGCTTGGCCCACTGGGCCAAAACCGCGGTAGTTGGGGGTCTCCGACCCTCAACTCATCCCATCCGTTGCCACAGGCCAGGACCCACGTTCGAGCCACGTGGCACACCTCGTGCTACATTCCTCCCACACAGGAATGGACTTGCCCTCGGTGTCCACGATGGGTGTCAAACCCTGGCGCTCTGATACTAAGTGTAACAAACGGATGGGAAGCTTGGCCCACTGGGCCAAAACCGCGGTAGTTGAGGGTCTCCTACCCTCAACTCATCCTATCTGTCGCCCACAGGCCAGGACCCACGTTCGAGCATCGTGCAACACCTCGCGCTACATTCCTCCTACACAGGAATGGACCCGCCCTCGGTATCCACGATGGGTGTCGAACCCTGGCGCTCTGATACCAAGTGTAACAAACGGATGGGAAGCTTGGCCCACTGGGCTAAAACCGCGATAGTTGAGGGTCTCCAACCCTCAACTCATCGCATCCGTCGCCCACAGGCCAGGACCCACGTTCGAGCCATGTGGCACACCTCGCGCTACACCACAAGGCAGGGACCACCGATCCAGCCACGTGGCGTCACCCGTGCATTACCCCCCTCTCCCCCCACCTAGGAGTGAGCCGCCCTCGGTATCCACATGTTTGACTATAACCCCAACATTCTAATACCAATGTTACTGATTTGATTGGCATTCTTGAGTTGGTGAGGGAGTACAAAATAAAAGTGATAAACAATGTGCAATAGTAGACGTTCTCAGGAACAGGGGGTACATGGAAGTGGCATTGCAGCACGAAGAATAAACTCTGCAACTATTCTCAGGTCTCGCATGCCGTTTCTGCAATCCTACATCGAGAGCTCAGTATGTGCGGGTTCTCCCGTTTTCTCTGACGACAGCAGAACATGACAGGAGGAAAAGGGCACAGCAACAGCAACAGCACCAGCAACAATGCAGTTATAGAAACAGATGCTTTGTAAGCGGCGGCAGCATCAACAGCGGCGGAAGCAGCAGAATCAGCCGCTGGCGCAATGATCAAAGCCAAGCAGCGGCACCGGAAGCATCAACGCTGCCGCCAGCACACATTTTTTCCGTAGTCTGACGTGCAAGGACGCGGGCACAGTCGAATGCCGCAAGCAAGGCCAAGGGGAGGTGGCGCTGTTGCCGCTGCCACTTCGTTCATCACAGGTCATGGCGCAGCATGGCGCAGCACGTTGCTGGGATGCCCTTCGGGCCGTGCGGGAGCGGCCTCGACGGTCGCATCAGGGCCACCAACTGCCGCAGCAGTTGGTGAGAGGTCCCGGTCATGTGACGTGAGGGTAGAGCAAGATGACCACGCAAGATCCAATGCCGGCAGATCCACCACTCGTGTGCCCTTGCCCGTGCAGCCGTTCTGTTGTCCTGGCCGGACGTCCGCCGCTGTGCTGGTCTGGGGTTTCAGAGTGGGCCGCATTGAGGATGTGCACGGGGAGCAGCAGAGCTCGTTGGGCTGCAACGGCGCTTGTGAAGTCTCTCCGACTCTGACTATGGCTAGGAGTGCGTGCTTCTTCCCCTATCGTGGAAAGAATCATGAAGCCTGCGCGTTGCATCAGACGGAGAGGCAGGTGCAGCTGCATGGGCAGGTGTAGATGCAGCTGCGCCTGAGGCAGGGTTCGCCGTTAGCTCGTGGTTTCCCCGCTCAGGCCTCGGGCGCAGTGGTCGGTGGGGCCCAGCCACAGCAGCATCGGCAGCGGGCACAGCAAGTAGAGGGAGTGCAAGAGGGCAAGGAGGAGTGGCATGCGGAGGGGGCGGCAGAGAAGCTGGTGGTGTTGGTTGGCCGGCCCAACGTGGGGAAGTCTGCCATGTTCAACAAGTGTGTGTGAGTGTGTGCAAGCATGTGTGCATGTGTGCGTGCATGCAAGCGTACATGCGTCCGCGCGTGCGTGAGTGCATGCGTGAGTGGGTGCGTGCGTGCGTGCATGTGTGCGTGCATTTGTTTGTGCGTGCGTACGTGTGCGCATGTGTGTTTGTGTGTGTGTGTGTGTGTCTGTTTGTGTGCGCACGCGCGCGCGTGCCAGTGCGCATGCGCGTGTGCGTGCGCGTGTGCATGCGCGTACACGTGCGCGTGTGCGTGCGTGTGTGCGTGTGCATGTGCATGCGTGTGTGCGTGCGCGTGCGGCTATGATCGTAAAACCGCTACTTTCCTGGAGTGGATCTAAGGGTGCAAACGAGTCCAGACTCGCGAGTCTGGACTCAGACTCGGTTTCGCGGAACGAGCCAAGAGGAAGGACTCGGCTCTGCGAGTCTTTTCAAAAGACTCGCGAGTCCAAGACTCGCGAGTCTTGAGGACTCGGTCTCGCGAAGCTGTATAGACCGACCACTTAACGACTGAAGACACTTAGCACTCCCCAAGTCTACTGCGTTATCATTCATTGTTCATTGTGTTCTGAGTACAACTTTACCCAAGTGGTTCAGTTCTAGGTAGTCTACTGAATACTACACCAACCTGTGCTGACATAATGTCAGTGCACCAAGCAGAGCACCAATGTGTGCATTAGTAGTGTGTCTAACCGAGAAACAATTGTGTTCTATGATTATTTTTTTCCCCAGTCAGCTGCAATTTTGTCCATTGTTCACTTTCCACTTTGCACAAGTTCACAACAGTGAATGAGTACTAGGTAGCCTACAGAATAGACTACCAACCTATGCACTGTACACCAAACAGCGCACCAATGTGTATGAATGATTGTGCT
>SZWC01020535.1:32319-49136 GCA_023375785.1 Penium margaritaceum
CCCCCCCCCCCCCCCCCCCCCTAGGTCGCAAGCATATTCTATATTGCGCGTATGAGGGCTCAAACCCAGGACCTACCGCTCTAGAGTCTAACTCTATAAGCACTAAGCCAGCTCACATGGTGTTCGTATGATGTACAAATGACATTATAAGGGTTCCTATGGGTACAGGGCATAAAATAAGGGGGTGTAAGATTAGAGGGTAGTTATCAAAATCATGAATGATAACAAAAGTAGTTTAATCATAAAAAAATTGTCGCAGACGGAATTTCAAATTTTGCAACCTTGAGCTTGAATAACCTCTCAACCATTGCTCCGATTGACCAGCCGCAAGAAGGAAAGTTGACTTCACACAGTGAAACTCTTGTTATGATATTCTGTGACACGAGCATACTTTGATTGATCATTGTGCATGGTAGACACACCATGCCATCACTTATCGAAGGTCTTTGTACTTGCTAATCGATACCGAGTATTCCCAAACCACCGTTTCTCCCTCTGCCCATTTTTGACTTGTATTCTGAGTTGTGAACGTTGACCACACACACTAAACGTCTCTGGTCATGAGCAGTGATGTATGCCTAATTGGGTAGGTCATTGTGCATGGTAGCCATACTGTGCCAATCCATTGAGAAAATCTTTGTACTTGCTAAAAGGTACATAGTGTTTTGAAACCATGTTTTCCCCCTCTGACCATTTGTGACTCATGTTATGGGTTGTGAACGTTGACCACCCATATTGAAATTCTTTGGTCATGGTTAGTGACATATGCCTAGTGTGGTTTATCACTGTACGTGGATACCACGCCGTGTCACCATGCATTGAAGGTCTTTGTGCTTTGTAGATGATATCTAGTGTTCCCAATTCATTGTTAACCCCGTCTGACTATCAGTGACTCGTGCTGTGAGTTGTCAACACTGAGCACATGAAGTGAAATTAATTTGTCATGGTCAGTGACATATGCATAGTTTCGTTGGTCATTGTGCATGGTAGCCACGTTGTGCCACTTCATATTGAAGGTATTTGTACTTGCTAGTCCATAACTAGTATTCAAAAACCATTATCTTCCACCCTGACCATTTGTGACTCGTGGTATGAGTTGTCAAAGTTTACCACACTTAGTGACATTATTTGGTCATGGTCAGTGACATGTGCCTGCTTTGGTTGGTCATCATGCATGGTATCCACACCATGCCACAACTTATTGAAGGTCCTTGTACTTGCTAGTTTATACGTGGTGTTCCCAAACCATTGTCTCCCCCTCTGACCATTTGTGACTCCTGTTATGAGTTGTCAACGCTGACCACATACAGCAGATTTCTTTGGTCAAAGGTAGTACATATGCCTACTTTGGTCGGTCATTGTGCATGGTAGCCACACCGTGCTTATACTGATTGAAGGTCGCTATACTTGATAGTTAAGAACTGATATTCACAGACCATCGTTTCCCCCTCTGATCGTTTGTGACTCGTGTTATGGTTGGTGAAAGTTGACCACCCATATTGAAATTCTCTCATCATGGTCGATGAGATATGCCTATTCAGATTGTTAGGTGTGCATAGTGGCCACAACATGCCACTACGTATTGAAGTTATTTGTCATTTCTAGTCAATACATAGGGTTCCCAACCCATTGTATCTCCCTCTCACCATGTGTGACTCGTGTTCTGAGTTGTCAGTTTGACCATACATAGTGGACTTCTTCGGTCATAGTCAGTGGCGTGTGCATCCTTTGGTTTGTCGATGTGCACGCTAGCCACAACGTGCCACTACTTGTTGAAAATCTTTCTACTTGGTACTTGATAACTAGTGTTCCCAACCCATGATTTCCCCCACTAGCCATTTGTGACTCGTGTTACGAGTTGTCAACGTTGACCACACACTGTGAAATCCGTTTGGTCATGGTTTGTGACATATGCCTACTTTGGTTTGTCAGTGTACATCGTTACCACACCGCGTCATTACGTATCACAGGTATTTGTACTTTCTTGTTGACGGCTAGTGTTCCCAAACCATTCTTATCCCCCTCTCACTATCTGTGACTCGTGTTATGAGTTGTAAATGTTGACCACTTGAAGTGAAATTCTTTGTTCATGGTCAGTGACATATGCATACTTTGGTTGGTCACTGTGCATTGTAGCCACACTGTGCCACTACATATTGAGGGTATTTGTACTTGCTAGTCAATGACTAGTATTAAAAAGCCATTATCTTCCACCCTGACCATTTGTGGCTTGTGTTATGAGTTGTCAAAGTTTACCGCACTTCCTGACATTATTTGGTCATGGTGAGTGACATATGCCTACTTTGGTTGGTCATCGTGCATGGTATCCACACCGTGCCACAACGTTTTGAAGTTCCTTGTGCTTGCCACTTGATACTTGGTATTCCCAAACCATTGTTTCCCCCTCTGACCATTTGTGACTCGTATTATGAGTTGTCAACGTTGACCACACACGGTGGATTTCTCTGGTCACAGGCAGTACATATGCCTACTTTGGTCGGTCATTGTGCATGGTAGCCACACCGTGCTACTACTGACTGAAGGTTGTTGTACTTGCTAGTTGGTATCTAGTATTCCCAAACCATTGTTTCTCCCTCTGACAATTCGTGACCCATGTTATGGGTTGTCAACGTTGACCACACAAAGTAAAATTATTTGGACATGGTAGGTGGCACATGCCTAATTTGGGTGGTCATTGTGCATGGTAGCCACACCGTTCCACTACTTGTTGAAAGTATGTGTACTTTCTAGTCAACAAATAGCTAAAGGTTTCTCCCTTTGACACCAGGTCAGTTTTTGTTGATTTGTTACGCGTAGGTGCCTTCACTCGAATACTCCCTCCCACCCCCCTAGAGGGATGTTCCGTGGACGACTTGGAGGACAGATTTGCGACCGCATTCTGGCACCCCCCTACCCCCCCCCATGGCCTAGGCTCAAAGGTAGATTTGAGGTATCACAACACGGCCCCTCCCCCTCCCCAGGTCTCGAGCCTATTCTATATTGCTCGTACGAGGGTTCAACGCCAAGACCTACCGCTCCAAAGTCTAGCTATATAAGCACTAAGCCAACTCACATGGTGTTCGTATGATTTACAAATGACATTATAAGGGTTCCTATGGGTAAAGGGCATAAAATAAGGGGGTGTAAGATTAGAGGGTAGTTTTCAAAAGTATGAATGATCACAAAATTAGTTTAATCATACAAATTTAAGGCAGATGGAATTTCAAATTTTGTAACTTCAAGCTTGAATAACCTCTCAACCATTGCTCTAATTGACCAGCCGCAAGAAGAAAAGTTGCCTACACACAGTGAAACTCTTTTCATGATATTCCGTGACACGAGCATACTTTGGTTGGTCATTGTGCATGGTAGCCACACCGTGCCACCACTTATCGAAGGTCTTTGTACTTGCTAATTTTCAGGATGAGATTCACGTGATGTGGTCCCGACATTTGTCTGAACACCTATAGTGGTTCATTGTACTGTTTTGGGCAAATCTGAGACTGAGCGTGAGCTTTGTGGTCGCCTCACGCTATGTGAGCAGGAATTCAGAGACAGTCAGTTTGCGAAGGGAATAACGTCGTTTTGCGTTAGCTATTGAACATGAACATGACCACAACATTTATAGGACTTGTTATGAGCTTTCCAACAGACCAAACCGCGCGCGATTCGGCCAATTGTAGGTCAAGTTATACTTGTCGAAGCGCAGGTTTCACCCACCATAGAAGCGTGACGCCGCCACTCGTCGTGGCGCCTTCATTCACGTGCGAAGCGCCTTTCCCAAGGTGCATGTCCCATTGCACATGATGTGGGGGTCCCCTGCGCTGTTTCCATGCACCCTACCCACTTTTGCGTCGTGTTTGGTGATAGGGTGTGACGAGGTTCGAAACCTGTCCGCGGACCTGCAGTCACAATTTTGACGAAGTCCCCGAGTAACAAAACGTACTACTGAGTTTCGGACGCCGAGCCAGAAATTTGGCTAAGTCCCTGAGTAACAACCTGTACTTCTGGATCCGGTGGATGATCCGCCGGATCAGGTGGATCATCCACCGGACGCCTCGGCAGGCCTATCGGAGCATTTCCTCCAGATGGTATTTTTGTTACTCAACCCGGTCGATTATTCACCGGATTTCGAGTCGCAGCCGGCTCCCAGAGTCGCTGCGCACACCCTAACTTTGGAAGGTCATATCTCCCTTGATACTTGTCTGATTCTGGCGAAACAACTTCCACCGGATTCAGCAACTCGTCAACTTTCAGGGGCAATCATCCATTTTAGGATCCGAGGAAATGTCGAGTCATCAGATCTGCCGGAGCGGAGTTTCCTTTTTCTGGCGGCTCGTCACGGCCTCCCGGCGCCGCACTTGGGCATGCGGAGGGGCAATTTTTCAACATTCTCCCCTTTCACCTTCCATGCCCGCTGCTGCTGCTTGCTCTCACTCATCTTCCGCTGCACCCTCCAACCCATCATAGCTGGTCATCCCAAGTCCGGCCACGCTCATCGCGTGCCGGTTTGCGGGTTGCGCTTTGGTCAAGCAATTCGCAAGCATGCTGTGCGTGCTGTAGTGCTGCAGCACCACCTGCCCCTTCTTGACCATGTTACGTGCGTAGTGATAACGCACGTCAATGTGCTTCGTCCTCCTGTGTTGCGTCGGGTTGTTGGTCAGCAAGATGGAGCCGATGTTGTCCTCGTGCACCATCGTAGGCTCCAGCTGCTGGACACCCAGCTCCACCAGCAACCTGCGGAGCCACACCGCCTCCTTGACCGCCTCGGCCAGCGCGATGTAATCAGCTTCCACTGTGGAGGTGGCGACGCAGACCTGCATCCTGATGCACCACAGAACCGCTGCACCAGCGAGGAAGAACACGTAGTCCGATGTGGACTTCCGCTTGTCCACATCGCCAGCGTAGTCTGCATCCGTGTAGGAGACCAGACGCAAAGGGTCCGCCCGCCCTTTGCCCTCGAACCTAAGGCGTGCGTGCCGCGTCGCCTGTAGGTAGCAGAGGATGCGCTTGACCGCCTGCCAGTGTAGTGGCCCTGGGTCGGCCACGCACTTGCTTACTTGGCCCACCGCGTAGGCCTAGTCCGGTCGAGTCGCCACCATGGCATACATGAGGCTGCCCACCGCCGATTGGTAAGGCACCCCTGCCATATCCTCCCGCTCTTCTTTTGTTTGAGGCGCCATTGCCGCACTCAGTTCATAGGTCGTGGAAACAGGACTGCACACTGGTTTGCAGTCCTCCATGCCGTGCCGCTTCAGCACCTCGGCCACGTATTTGGCCTACCCCAGCTCAAGCGTGCGTGCCCTCCGGTTCCACGTAATGCTCACCCCGAGGTAGAACTCGAGCTCCCCCATGTCCAACATCTGGAACCTGCTGCTCAGCTGCTCTTTCAGCTGCTGGAGGCGCGAAAGGTATGAGGAGCATAAGATCAGATCATCCACGTAGAGTGCGACAATCTAATGGAGCTTGTTGCTACGCCGCACGTACACGCTTTGATCTGACTCAGAGCACTTGAAGTCGGGTTGTGCCATGAAGCTGTCCATCTGTTGGTACCAGCATTGGGGCGATTGTTCTAGCCTGTACAAGGACTTTTGCAGCTTGCACACCTTGCCTTGCGGGGCCTCCACCCCCTCTGGCACCTCCATGTAGATTTTCTTGTCGATGATGCCGTTGAGGAAGGCCGTCTTTACGTCCATTTGGTGGAGCTCCATGTCCTTTGTGGCTGCCACTGCAAGGATCGCCCGAATGCTTGTGAACTTGGCGACGGGGCCAAACGTCTCATCGTAGTGCTCGCCCTTACGCTGTGCGTACCCCTTCGCCATGAGCCGTGCCTTGTACTTTTCAACCACACCTTCCCTCGTGAACTTGGTCTTGAAGACCCACTTGGAGCCGATGACCTTGGCATCTTTCGGCCGGTCAACCAGCTGCCACGTGTTGTTTTCAGCAATGGACGCCAACTCCTACTTGATGGCGGTGTCCCACTGCTTTCCCTCGGGCCACGCAAGTGCCTCTTACATGGTCTTTGGCTCCATTGATGCAGCCAGCATGCACCGCGCCATGCCGATCCATCGACCGGTGCCTGCGTTGAAACGCTTCCCCGCATCTCGCTGCCTCCCATTGCGGCGCGGCAGTCTTGGCGGCGTCTTGTCGCTTTGCTGCGATCCTTCCAATTCAGCCCACTCCGGTGAATCATCAACTGGACAGCTTCCCGAGGATTCTTCTCACTCCAGTGAACCATCAACCGGACGAGCGGCGCGTTTGGAGGATTTTTCTCCGACGTCCGACGCGAACTCCGAGGGGAGTGCGCGCTTTGCCACCCGTGGTGCCTCCTTCAACGGATCATTTCGCCGCATCTCCAGCCCAGCTGCATTGTCATCGGAGTCCTTTGCATCGGTTACAGCACCTGCTCCACGGCCGCTCTCCGATGCCGCATCATCGACCATCGCGTCTGCCGGCTCCTCCTTGTAGTGAAGGAGCTGGAACCACTCCCCCTATTTTGGAGTATTCCCGGTGCTCATGTCATTGGTGCTGTTTTGAAGCTTTGCTGCTTGTCGAACTCGACGTCACGGTTGCGGATGATCTCTTGAGTGCGCGGGTCCCACAGCCGATACACCTTTTGCGCGCTATCGTAGCCAAGGAACAAGCATGACTTTGTCTGCGGTTCCAGCTTGCTGCCGCGTTGTAGCGCCGCCTGCAACATCGCGTGCGCCTTGCACCCTAACACCTTCAAGTGCGCCATGTTTGGCTTGCGCCTGCTCCAAACCTCCTGCGGCGTCCTCCAGCCGCCCTTATCCTTCAGTACTGTAGTTGGGGTGAGGTTGATGGTGTAGCTCGCTGTTCGCACAGCCTCTGCCCAAAACCCTCGCGGTAACCCCGTATCCACAAGCATGGTCTGCACCATGTTGAGTAGCGTCTGGTTCTCCCGCTCCGCCACTCCGTTGGACTGTGGCGAGTACGGTGTATTGGGTTCCCACTTGATGCCTTGCTGCTTCATCCACCCGCTGTAGCCCACGTACTCTCTGCCATTGTCGCTGCGTAGCGCTCTGACCTTCTGGCCAGTCTGCCTCTCCACCGTTGCGACGTACTCCTTCAGCCGGTCCAGGATCGAGCCTTTTCGCTTCATTAAGTACACGTAGAGCTTCCTGCTGCAGTCATCAATGAAGGTGAAGAAGTATCCGAAGCCTCCGTTTGATGGCATTTTGAACGGTCCGCACACGTCGCTGTTTACGACATCCAAAAGGTCCTTTGCGTGAGCCGCATTCTCATTGAACGGCTTGCGCCGACCTTGCCCAAAATACAAGGCTTGCACTTTTTGTGCGCTACTGCATCTGCTGCCGTGTCTGCACCGTCGATGACGAGGCCGCGCACCATGTCACGCTTTGCCATCTCCTTAACAGGTGCAAATGCCAAATGCCCCAACCGTCGGTGCCAGAGCTTTAGATCAGCTCTTCCTCCCTTGGCCATGTTGACAACACACCCTTGCGAATCTGTTGCGTCGGATGCTGCGGGGACTATCTTGGTCTCCATGATGTAGAGACCGCCCTCGCGCTTTGCCTCGGGCACGACCTCGCCGTCACCGTCGATGCGCACCACTGCGCCTTTCCTGCGGAAGAGCACCTCATACCCCTTGTCTGTCAAGCGGCTGACACTCAAAATGTCAGCCAGGCCGGGGACGTGCTGCACATCACGGATAGTACACAACTCCTTCTTACCGCCCACCATGACTTCCACCTCTTCGTCGCCTTGGCCAGACGCCGGCTTGACTTTGTCGTTCGCGACCACCATTGACTTGGACGGCTTCTCGTAGGTGACGAACTCTACCTTCTCGACTTGGGTGTGCTCCTCGGCCCTGGAATCCAGGCACCGCCTGTTGGCCTTCTTAAGGAAGTTGTTATTGTTGCTGTGGAGGAGCGACTTGCCCTTGCTGTTTTTGCCACTGGTTTTCGCCTCCTCTGGGCACTCACGGGCCCAATGGCCCTCCTTGCCGCAATTGCCGCACGCACCTTTCCTGGCGCCCTTCTTGCTGCCGCCCTTTCCGCCACTTCCTCGGCCCCCGCTTCCGCCACCACGCGTTTTGGTGACGAGGGCCAATGAGGAAAATGAGGACTCCCTGCAGCTCCTACGCTGCGCCTCATTGCGGATGTACTCTGTGACCGCGCCATAGATGAGCTAGTCCTCCGACCATCCTCCAAGGACGGTGATGAGTGGACCCCAACTGTCAGGTAGGGCCATGAGGAGGGCCATCGTTTGCAGCTCCATGTCGATCTTCCACCCCACTTCATTGCATTGCGAGGCGAGCAACTTGATCTGCTGCATGGCAAAGATGACATCATCTCCCTCCTTGATTCTCACCGTGAGGAGTCGCTTCATCGCGAAGATTTTGTTCGCAAGCGACTTGGATTGATGGATGGCGCATAGCTTTTCCCAAGCTTTGGCTGCCAGCTTGCAGCCTTGGAAGTAGCCACACTGCGACTCGGCTGTCCCGGACACCAGGAGCATGAGCGCCTCTGTGTTCTTCTTTTCAAAGGCCTGCTTCTCCGCGTCCGTAGCAGTCGCTTTTGTGAGCACCTCCTTTTCAGCATGACATCCAGCAGCCCCTTATGCAAGAGGTGCAGTTTAAACTGCCACCTCCATAGCCCAAAACCATGGCCGCCTGCATACTTCTAAATGGGCTGCGTCTCTTTCTGCTTCATGTGCGCAGCTGGTACTCCGACGAGTTCTCATAACTTCACGGCGACGTCCAAGATGACGATCCCGTGCGCTGCGAAAGACGTGAACGTTGGAGGCGTTCAGACCCGTGGGCCCATAGCCCTTTGTCAGGATGAGATCCACGTGGTGCGGTCCCGACGTTTGTCTGAACACCTCTAGTGGTTCACGTCTACTGTTTTGGGCGAATCTGAGATTGAGCGTGAGCTTTGTGGTCGCCTCACGCTATGTGAGCAGGAATTTAGAGACAGTCAGTCTGCGAAGGGAATAACGTCGTTTTGCATTAGTTTCTGAACATGAACATGATCACAACATTTATAGGGCTAGTCATGAGCTTTTCAACGCACCAAACCGCGCACAATTTGGCCAAGCATAGCTCACGTTATGCTTGCCAAAGTGAAGGTTTCACCCACCACAGAAGCCTGACGCTGCCACTCGCCGTGGCGCCTTCATTCACGTGCGAAACGCCTTTTCCAAGGCGCATGTGCCATTGTACATGGTGTGGGGGTCCCCTGCACTGTTTCCACGCACCCTACCCACTTTTGGGTCGTGTTTGGTGATGGGGTGTGACGAGGTTCGAAACCTGTCCGCGGACCTGCTGTCAGAAGTTTGACCAAGTCCCCGAGTAACAGAACGTACTACTGAGTTTCGGACGCCGAGCCAGGATTTTGGCCCTTAGTAACAACCCGCACAAGTCCCTTAGTAACAACCTCCACTATTGGATCCGGTGGATGAACCGCCGGATCAGGTGGATCATCCACTGGACACCTCGGCAGGCCTATCGGAGCATTTTCTCCAGATGGTATTTTTGTAGCTCAACCCGGTCGATTATTCACCGGATTTCGAGTCGCAGCCGTCTCCCAGAGTCAGTGCGCACACCCTAACTTTAAAGGTCATATCTCCCTTGATACTTGTCCGATTCCGGCGAAACAACTTCCACCAGATTCAACGACTCATCAGCTTTCAAGGGCCATCTCCCATTTTAGGATCCCAGCAAATGTCGAGTCGCCAGATCCGCCGGAGTGGAGTTTCTATTTTTTGGCGGCTCGTCAGCGCCTCCCGGCGCCGCACTTGGGCATGCGGAAGGGCACATTTTCAACTCTTATTGATACCGAGTATTCCCAAACCATTGTTTCTCCCTCTGCCCATTTTTGAATTGTATTCTGAGTTGTTAACATTGACCACACACACAAAACTTCTTTGGTTATGAGCAGTGATGTATGCCTAATTGGATAGGTCATTGTGCACGGTAGCCGCACTGTGCCAATACATACGGAAAATCTTTGTACTTGCTGGATGATACATAGTGTGTTGAAACCATGTTTTCCCCCTCGGACCATTTGTGACTCATGTTATGGGTTGTGAACGTTGACCACCCATATTGAAATTCTTTGGTCATGGTTAGTGACATGCCTGGTTTGGTTTGTCACTGTATGTGGTTACCACGCCGTGTCACCATGCATTGAAGGTCTTTGTGCTTTCTAGTTGATATCTAGTGTTCCCAAACCATCGTTACCCCCCTCGCACTATCAGTGACTCGTGCTGTGAGTTGTCAACGCTGACCACATGAAGTGAAATTCGTTGGTCATGGTCAGTGACATATGCATAGTTTGGTTGGTCACTGTGCATGGTAGCCACGCTGTGCCACTACATATTGAAGGTATTTGTACTTGCTAGTCGATAACTAGTATTCACAAACCATTGTCTTCCACCCTGACCATTAGTGACTCGTGTTATGAGTTGTCAAAGTTTACCACACTTAGTGACATCATTTGGTCATGGTCAGTGACATGTGCCTACTTTGGTTGGTCATCGTGCATGGTATCCACACCATGCCACAACTTATTGAAGGTCCTTGTACTTGCTAGTTTATACGTGGTGTTCCCAAACCGTTGTCTCCCCCTCTGAACATTTTTTACTCCCATTATGACTTGTCAACGCTGACCACACACAGCGGATTTCTTTGGTCAAAGGTAGTCATATGCCTACTTTGGTTGGTCATTGTGCATGGTAGCCAAACCGTGCTTATACTGATCGAAGGTCGCTGTACTTGATAGTTGAGAACTGATATTCACAGACCATTGTTTCCCCCTCCGACCGTTTGTGACTCGTGTTATGGTTGGTGAATGTTGACTACCCATATTGAAATTCTTTCATCATGGTCGCTGACATATGCCTAGTTTGATTGCTTGGTGTGCATAGTGGCCACACGGGGTACTACTTATTGAAGTTCTTTGTCCCTTCTAGTCAATACATAGGGTTCCCAACCCATTGTCTCTCCCCCTGACGATTTGTGACTCGTGTTATGAGTTGTCAATTTGACCATACATAGTGGACTTCTTCTGTCATAGTCAATGACGTTTGCATCCTTTGGTTTGTCACTGTGCACGCTAGCCACACCGTGCCACTACTTGTTGAAAATCTTTCTACTTGCTAGTTGATAACTAGTGTTCCCAACCCATGGTTTCCCCCACTGACCATCTGTGACTCGTGTTACGAGTTTTCAACATTGACCACACACTGTGAAATCCGTTTGGTAATGGTTTGTGACATATGCATATTTTGGTTTGTCACTGTACATGGTTACCACGCCGTGTCATTACGTATCGAAGGTATTTGTGCTGTCTTGTTGACGGCTAGTGTTCCCAAACCATTGTCAGCCCCCTTTGACTATCTGTGACTCGTGTTTTGAGTTTTAAATGTTGATCACATGAAGTGAAATTCTTTATTCATGGTCACTGACATATGCATACTTTGGTTGGTCACTGTGCATTGTAGCCACTCTGTGCCACTACATATTGAAGGTATTTGTACTCGCTAGTCAATGACTAGTATTCACAAACCATTATCTTCAAACCTGACCATTTGTGGCTCCTGTTATGAGTTGTCAAAGTTTACCACACTTCGTGACATTACTTGGTCATGGTCAGTGACATATGCCTACTTTGGTTGGTCATCGTGCATGGTATCCACTCCGTGCTACAACGTATTGAAGCTCCTTGTGCTTGCTATTTCATACTTGGTGTTCTCAACCCATTGTTTCCCCTTCTGACCATTTGTGACTCGTATTATGAGTTGTCAACGTTGACCACACAAAGCCGATTTCTTTGGTCAAAGGCAATACATATGCCTACTTTGGTAGGTCATTGTGCATGGTAGCCACACCATGCTACTACTGACTGAAGGTCGTTGAACTTGCTAGTTGGTATCTAGATTTCCCAAACCATTGTTTCCCCCTTTGACAATTCGTGACCCATGTTATGGGTTGTCAACATTGACCACACATAGTAAAATTATTTGGTCATGGTAAGTGGCACATGCCTAATCTGGCTGGTCATTGTGCATGGTAGCCACACCGTTCCACTACTTGTTGAAAGTATTTGTACTTTCTAGTCAATAAATAGTAAAAGGTTTCTCCCTTTGACACCAGGTCGGTTTTTGTTGATTTGTTACGCGTAGGTGCCTTCACTGGAATACTCCCTCCCACCCCCTAGAGGGATGTTCCATGGACGACTTGGAGGACAGATTTGCGACCGCATTCTGACATCCCCCTACCCCCCCATAGCTTAGGCTCAAAGGTAGAGTATAGGTATCACAACACGGCCGCCCCCTCCCCTCCCCAGGTCGCGAGCCTATTCTATATTGCGCGTATGAGGGTTCAAATCCAGGACCTACCGCTCCAGAGTCTAACTCTATAAACACTAAGCCAACTGACATGGCGTTCGTATGATGTACAAATGACATTATAAGGGTTCCTATGGGTAAATGGCATGAAAAAAGGGAGGTGTAAGATAAGAGGGTAGTGTCCAAAAGTACGAGTGATAACAAAACTAGTTTAATCATAAAAATTTGACGCAGACAGAATTTCAAATTTTGCAACTTCGAGCTTGAATAACCTCTCAACCATTGTTGATTTACCAGCCGCAAGAAGGAAAGTTGACTACACACAGTGAAACCCTTTTTATGATATCCCGTGACACGAGCATACTTTGGTTGGTCATTGTGCATGGTAGCCACACCGTGCAACCACTTATCGAAGGTCTTTGTACTTGCTAGTTGATACCGAGTATTCCCAACCCATTGTTTCTCCCTCTGTCCATTTTTGACTTGTATTATGAGCTGAGAACGTTGACCACACACACTAAATTTCTTTGGTCATGAGCAGTGATGTATGCCTAATTGGGTAGGTCATTGTGCACGGTAGACACACTGTGCCAATACATACGGAAAATCTTTGTACTTGCTAGAAGATACTTAGTGTTTTGAAACCATGTTTTCCCCCTCTGACCATTTGTGACTCGTGTTATGGGTTGTGAACATTGACCATCCATATTGAATTTCTTTGGTCATGGTAAGTGACATATGCCTAGTTTGGTTGTCACTGTACGTGGTTACCACGCCGTGTCACCATGCATTGAAGGTCTTCGTGCTTTCTAGGTGATAGCTAGTGTTCCCAAACCATTTTTACCCCCCCCCCTGACTATCAGTGACTTGTGCTGTGAGTTGTCAACGCTGACCACATGAAGTGAAATTCCTTGTTCATGGTCAGTGACATATGCATACTTTGGTTGGTCACTGTGCATGGTAGCCACGCTGTGCCACTACATATTGAAGGTATTTGTGCTTGCTAGTCGATAACTAGTATTCACAAACCATTGTCTTCCACCCTGACCATTTGTGACTCGTGTTATGAGTTGTCAAAGTTTACCACACTTAGTGATGTTATTTGGTCATGGTCAGTGACATGTGCCTACTCTGGTTGGTCATTGTGCATGGCATCCACACCGTGCCACAACTTATTGAAGGTCCTTGTACTTGCTAGTTTATACCTGGTGTTCCCAAACCATTGTCTCCCCCTCTAACCATTTGTGACTCCTATTATGAGTTGTCAACGCTGACCACACACAGCGGATTTCTTTGGTCAAAGGTACTACACATGCCTACTTTGGTCGGTCATTGTGCATGGTAGCCACACCGTGCTTATACTGATTGAAGGTCACTGTACTTGATAGTTGAGAACTAATATTCATAGACCACTCTTTCCCCCTCTGACCATTTGTGACTCGTGTTATGGTTGGTGAAAGTTGACCACCCATATTGTAATTCTTCCATCATGGTCGATGACATATGCCTAGTTTGATTGTTTGGTGTGCATAGTAGCCACACCGTGCCACTACGTATTGAAGTTCTTTGTCCTTTCTAGTCGATACATAGGGTTCCCAAACCGTTGTCTCCCCCTCTGACCATTTGTGACTCGTGTTATGAGTTGACAGTTTTACCATACATAGTGGACTTCTTCGGTCATAGTCAATGACGTGTGCATCCTTTGGTTTGGCACTGTGCATGCTAGCCACACCGTGCCACTACTTGTTGAAAATCTTTCTACTTGCTAGTTGATAATTAGTGTTCCCAACCCATGGTTTTCCCCACTTACCATTTGTGACTCGTGTTATCAGTTATGGACGTTGACCACACACTGTGTAATCCGTTTGGTCATGGTTTGTGACATGTGCCTACTTTGGTTTGTCACTATACATGGTTACCACGCCGTATCATTACGCATCAAAGGTTTTTTTGCTTTGTTGTTGACAGCTAGTGTTCCAAAACAACTGTTAGCACCCTCTAAAGATCTGTGAATCGTGTTGTGAGTTGTTAACATGGACCACATGAAGTGAAATTCTTTGGTCATGGTTAGTGACATTTGCATACTTTGGTTGGTCACTGTGCATTGTAGCCACAATGTGCCACTACATATTGAAGGTATTTGTACTTGCTAGTCCATAACTAGTATTTAGAAACCATTGTCTTCCACTCTCACCAATGGTGACTCGTTTTATGAGCTGTCAAATTTTACCACACATGGTGACTTTCTTTAGTCATGGTCAGTGACATATGCATACCTTGGTTGGTCATCGTGCATGGTATCCACACCGTGCTACAACGTATTGAAGGTCATTGTGCTTGCTAGTTGATACCTGGTGTTCCCAAACAATTGTTTCCCCCTTTGACTATTTGTGACTCGTATTACGAGTTGTCAACGTTGATCACACACAACGGATTTCTTTGGTCAAAGGCAGTACATATGCCTNTCATCGTGCATGGTATCTACACCATGCTACAACTACTGAAGGTCATTGTGCTTGCTAGTTGAGAACTGATGTTCCCGGACCATTGTTTCCTCCTCTGACCGTTTGTGACTCGTGTTATGGTTTGTGAACGTTGACCACCCATATTGAAATTCATGTTCAGTGACATGAGCCTAGTTTGGTTGTTTGGTGTGCATAGTAGCCACACCATGCCACTACGTTCTGAAGTTATTTATCCTTTCTAGTCCATGCATAGGATTCCCAAACCATTGTCTGTCCCATTGACCATTCGTGACTCGTATTATTAGTTGTCAATGTTGACAACACATAGTGGACTTCTTCCGTCATAGTCAGTGACGTATTCATCCTTTCGTTGGTCACTGTGCACGCTAGCCACACCGTGCCACAGCTTGTTGAAGTTATTCGTACTTGCTAGTTGATAACTAGTATTCCCAACCCATTGTTTCCCCCTCTGACCATTTGTGACTTGTGTGATGAATTCTCAACGTTGACCATACACCGTGACGTTTGTTGGTCATGGTTAGTGACATATGCCTAGTTTGGTTTGTCACTATACGTGGTTATCACGCCGTGTCACTACGTAATAAATGTATTTGTGCTTTCTAGTTAATAGTTGGTGTTCCCAAACCATTGCTACCCCCCTCTGACTATTAGTGACTCGTGTTGTGAGTTGTCAACGCTGACCACATTAGGTGAAATTCGTTGGTCATGGTCAGTGACATATGCATACTTTGATTGGTCACTATGCATGGTAGCCACGCTGTGCCACTACATACTGAAGGTATTTGTACTTGCTAGTGGATAACTGGTAGTCACAAACCATTATCTTCCACCCTGACCACTTGTCACTCGTGTTATGAGTTGTCAAAGTTTACCACCCTTAGTGACATTATTTGTTCATGGTCAGTGACATATGCCTACTTTGGTTGGTCATCGTGCATGGTATGCACATCATGCCACATTTTATTGAAGGTCCTTGTGCTTGCTAGTTGATACCTGGTGTTCCCAAACCATTGTCTCCCCCTCTGAACATTTGTGACTCATATTATGAGTGATCAAGGTTGACCACGCATAGCCGATTTCTTTGGTCAAAGGCAGTACATATGCCTTCTTTGGTCGGTCATTGTGCATGGTGGCCACACCGTGCTTATACTGATTGAAGGTCAATGTACTTGTTAGTTGAGAACTGATATTCCCAAACCATTGTTTCCCCTTCTGACCGTTTGTGACATGTGTTATGGTTGGTGAATGTTGACCACCCATATTGAAATTCTCTGGTCATGGTCAGTGACATATGCCTAGTTTGGTTGTTTGGTGTGCATAGTAGCCACACCGTGCCAATGCGTATAGTCCTAGTTGATACATAAGGTTCCCAAACCATCCTCTCTTCCTCTCACCATTTGTGATTCGTGTTATTAGCTGTCAATGTTGACCACACATAGTTGACTTCTTCGGTCATAGTCAGCAACGTATGCATCCTTTGGTTGGTCTCTGTGTACGCTAGCCATACGGTGCCACTGCTTGTTGAAGGTCTCTGTACTCGCTAGTTGATAACTAGTGTTCCCAGCCCATTGTTTCCCCCTCTGACCATTTGTGACTCGTGTTATGCGTTTTCAACGTTGACCACACACTGTGAAATTCGTTTGGTCATGGTTAGTGACATATGCCTACTTTGGTTTGTCACTATACATGGTTACCACGCCGTGTAACTACGAATTGAAGGTCTCTGTACTTACTACTTGATAGCTAGTGTTTCTAAACCATTGTTACCCCCTCTGAATATCTGTGACTTGTGCTATGTGTTGTCAACATTGACCACATGAAGTGAAATTCCTAGGTCATGGTCAGTGACATATGCATACTTTGGTTGGTCATTGTGCATTGTAACCACACTCTGCCACTGCATATTGAAGGTATTTGTACTTGCTAGTTGATAACTAGTATTTAGAAACCACTATCTTCTACTCTGACCATTGGTGACATTCTTTGGTCATGGTCAGTGAC
>SZWC01020536.1:9845-19967 GCA_023375785.1 Penium margaritaceum
GAACAGCTGCAGTCGTGGTCGCCGCGCGTCCAGAGGAGTGTGCGGGCGACGTGCCGGACGCGGTGTGAGCAGCATGGGCAGCCTGAAGTCCACGAGTGATGCGCTCCCAGTCAAGCGGCTGCTGGCACTCGGTGTAGCGATGGGCACCTCCACAGTTGTAGCAGTGCACGGAACGGCCACTGCTACCACTGGATGACGGCTGTTGTTGACCCGATCCGCGCTTCCTATTCTTCTTCTTCCCCTGGGCCGCTGCTGCAACGCTCTGCGTCTGCGTGGGTGTAGACGGGGTCGAAGAGGAGGAGGAAGATGAGGTCGTGATGGAGGTGAATGAGGGTGATTGCAGGAGGGAGGATGGTGGTGATGCGCGGACTGCTGTAGCAAGGGAAGTCTCCTGATGCGCTACTGCTGCCTCGCGGGTCGATGTCACCTGGAGGAAAAGCTGATGCACCCAAGGGAGCAGCTGCAGAGTGGCTGAGAAAGGCTCGAGAGCAGCGTCGCTGTACTGTGTGAAGATGTCGGTGTACTCCAGGCGAACTCCGAGCATGATCGTCCGAAGTGCCCACAGTTGTGTGCCCCCTGAGGTCCCCAGACGTGTGTAAATACACATGGCGCGTCGCCAGTAATCCGCCGGAGGCTTCGCTGGTCCCTGACGGAGCGAGTGGAAATCACAAGTGTGTGACGCACGCGTGGCGTGCGTCTCTGCGGCCAGTAGGAACAACGCCAGATCCCAGCCTCCACGAGGATCAGCTCCGGTGCCTGTGCCAGCCTCGCCAAGGAAGGGACGGAAGTCGACGACAGTCTCGCGTGGCATGGCATAGAGAAGTCCTCGCATGGCCCGGGCTGCTGTCAGCACCTGTGCTGGATCCGTAGACTGGTATGGGCTGTGGTTGTAAGGCCACACTCCCTTGGAAGTAGCCCACACCTGAAACAGGATCTCCCAGCAGTCAAATCCATCCTCGTTGATGAACCGTGGAGGTGGTGCCTCAAAGTCCTTTGGCTGCCGCTCCGTGGGGAGAGCAACCGCAGGCTGAGGAGGGCGAGAGACGGGGAAAACTCTTGGAAGGGGGTGATCACCGGGGAAGTCAGGTGACAATCGTACCGGGGACACGGGTGGAGGTCGGGTACTCGTCTGCAGCTGACGGAGGCGCTCCTGTAGAAGACGAATCTCCCGCTCCTGGGAGTCATCCTCGAAGCCTGGCATGAATGGCTCGTCATCAAGGAGGTCCGCAGGTGGTGGAGAGACCACACCAGGAGGTGAAGCAGGCAGAGCACCTGTCACGGGCACCTGGGCCGAATGCTGGGTGGAGGTCGCAATGCCGGCAGCTCCCTCAGAAATCCACGAAGGAGCCGTGGACTGAGCACGCAAAAGCTCAGTCAGCGTGCGGATCGCGTCAGTCTGCTCTCGCTGCAGACGACGCATCTCCTCCTGCTGGCTGCGCAGGTCCGCAATGGCCTGCGAGCGAGGGCTCAATACCCCTGAAGAAGAGGAGGAGGGATCACCTGGTCCCTTGTCCTTGTCGGGCGAACTCCTGTCGCTGCTCACTATGGGACAACAGGTCAATTTTGTCGGATTTCAAAACCGTCTGCGTTTCTCGAGAACTTGAAACGCTGGCAACTTTTGACTTTCCAGGTGAAAATTTGGCTAAGTGTAATGCTGACGTCAGCAAGTGGTTGCTGACGTCAGCACAACCTGATGATGTCAGCAATCAACAATGCTGACGTCAGCTCGTCCCCTCCTTTTTTTTCGTTTTTTTTTCTTGTCACGGTTCTGCGCGCGTGTGGAGCCGCTTCGCGGTGGCGCGCGGCAGCTCTGCGGAAGCTGCGCAGCAGCTTCCGCCCAGCTGCTGCTGCAGCTGTGCTGTCAGCTGCAGCAGCAGCTGCGTAGCTGCGTGTGCAGCGGTGGCAACAGCGGCTGCGTTGTTGCTGCTACTGCTGTGCGCTGCGGCTGCTGCTTCGCGCTGCAGCTGCTGCTAGCTGCCGCCGCCGCGTGCTGCTGCTGCTGCCACTACTGCGCTGCTGCTGCCGCCGCGACTGCCGCTGCTGCTGCTGTGCTGCTGCCGCCACTGCCGCTGCTGCGCTGCTGCTGCCAACGCTTCTGCTGCGCTGCTGCTGCGCTGCTGCTGCCGCCGCTGCTGCCACGCTGCTGCTGCGGCCGCTGCTGCTGCGCTGGTGCTGCCGCCGCCTCTGCTGCGGCTGTGGGAGGGCAGCTGCACGCACTGCAGCCGCCACACACCTCTGCGTGGCGGTACACGCCGCTACTGCTGCCTTTGCAGCTGCGATCTCACGTGGTGGGTGGAGTGCGTTGACGGCGGCCGGCTGTCTCCAACAGACCCCAGAAACTCTGCTGTAGCGGTGACTCTCACTACTGCTGCTCTGTTGCGTCTCTGCTGCACAGCTGAGTGAGAACTGTCTCACTGCTCTGATACCATGAGAAAGTGCGTAGAAGCTTCCTAGCAACACAGCCGCTGACCGGGCGTCAGTCCCTGATCCGACGGTGACGACGGTCACAGGTCGTACACACAACGGCAAGGGTTTGGCTAGGAGACACAAGACACAGTGTCAGAATGCTTCAATATAGCATATGCAGAGAGAAATGACAAATGACAGGTCGAAGGCATAAATACCTGCCGCGGCGCACGGCGGGTGTCGCACGCGGCAGTCCAAGAGCTGTCCTAAAACTGGCCCAAAACCACTGTTTTGGCCGTAACTCTACGCACAGATGTCAGAATGCTACGCCGTCTGAACCTAGGCGTGCAAAATCAAAAGACAGACGCTACGACTGGTCACATGCATGCATCCATCGACTGACAGTGAGCATACAATGCAAAAATATGCAAATAGGCCTCATGGCCAGTCCGCCGAAAGACGCCTGCAAGACATAGAAGACACAACAGAGAGTCCCGATGGCATCTGGGGCTCTGGAACGGTGGTCGGTCAGCTCCAAGCGGGTAGTCCGCCGCCTGTCGTTGCGCCGGTGTCACCAGGGCCGCCTGCCTCAGGGATCTGCACGAGTATGGACACGGCCGAGTGGTCACAGTAAACTGTGGAGGAACGGCACAAAGCACAACAAGGAGGTCATGGGGCAAAGGACCCATGGCATCCTCATGGACCGGATGGAGAGGGTGAGAAGACTGAGACTTGTTTTTCCTTGGGCACAGTGAAGACAGTCCGAGGATCAAGGGAATAGAAAGGTAGAGGGGGATAGTCCAGCAGCGGGTTGAAGGCGGAGCATGCTGGTGTTGACACCTGTGTGCACATGTCCAAGAGGAGGATAAAAAGGTGAACATGGTCAGGCATTAGGGAAGTAGCCATGTGAGCAAGGGCAAGGCCAGCAGAGTCAGTAGAGGCAGCAAGCAATAACACACAATGAAATTTGTCACACTTGACTACATGCAAGACAGCCCAACCAGAGGGGCAAAGAAAAACAGTGCCAACACCACAACTTGCAGAGAAGTCCATACCCGGATCATTCAGGGATGTCATCAGCAGTAGGCTAGGGCCCAGAGCCAACATTTACAGTGCGTCAGGCAAAAATAGGACACCATATTGACACACAAAGCAAGCGACACCGACGCTCTGCAGAGGAAGAAGTTGACAACAGCCTGTGCGAACAAAGCAGATGAGCCCAGCAGGGCCTAACATGACAAAGGACGGGAAAAAAAGATGTCATATGGTGGGTGGCGCCTACGTCAAGGACTCAGAAACTACTGGACACGCAAAGAGGACAGGAGGCCACAAGTTGGAGCAGTGCCAACGGACAGAACAAGGCCGACGGTTTGACTGCAGGCGGCAAGACAATTCGGGAGGAAGAAAGACTGCCAATGCGTAACCCACAGGACTACGATAGTGAACATGCCCAACATCCCAAGGAGGATCCCCATGAAGAAGAGCGTCGGTGTGACACACAGATCCCCTCTGGCCTATGGCGTAGCAATTTCACCTCCCTGATCACACACTTGGAGAAGGTGAAGGAGAGACTGCTCCAAATGGTGCTTGCCATCCACCAACGACGGAGGTCTTGTGCTTGAGGGGAATGATGGAGAAGTGTGCAACAAGTAAGTCCATAGTGGAGGGATGTAGGCAGAGGATGGCGGCCCTTCATAGGTCAACACACCATGCAGAGGCGGCCATGCGAAGGCTTGGACGGGTGTGGAGCTGGAGCCAGACTGAGAGAAGGTGGAGGCGGCAGATAAGGAGGTGCTGACTGTTCGTGCCCAATGGCCACACATGGTGCGTACAAGGTGCAGATCATCGGGAGGAGCGGGACACTTGTGTGCAGGATGCTAGTGATAACCACTGTTCCAGGGCACGAATGCTCCAAGAACTCTAGAGGAGGAGGTGGAGTTCTTTTCCTTCCCCTTTTCCTTCCCATGACCCTTCCCCACGCCCCTGGCCCTAGGCAGTAAGGGCGGTGGTAGTTGAGATAGAGGATTAAGAAGAGGATCAAGAGGTCATGGAGGAAGAGGGTGATGGTGGCAAGGCAGTGGTGAGAGAAGCAACCCCTATGAAATCAGAGTGATGAAGGTGTTTGTTATGGAGGCTGGTCCACCAGGCGGAAAGAAGCTGAGGAGCAGTGAAGTTCCAGAGGGCACTAACACCCGGCGGTGACTTATGTGGGAAGGGCTGCGACGCAAGATGCTCAAGTTCGTCCACCTTGACGTCATGTAGGAAAGAAGAGAGCTCTGGACCTATCCCGTTGGCCACGGTAAGAATGGCGGACAGCTGGCTAGTCGTCTCAAGCTCATGAAGGAGCTGGAGCCTGTGAACCCAGGACACATCAGCCATCTAGTAGAACACATCAGGAGTGTGTTGAACTGGATGGTGAGTGTGCTCTGAGCGGCCTGGCCTGTAATAGTGGAGCGGCAGCAAAGCATGGCATATGCATCAACGGGGTCAACAGGCATGCGGGTGGTGGAGTTGGCGTTGAAGGTGCCGACATCATAAATTAGATGCTCAAGGGAAGCAGCGATGTGTGCGTGGACTGCGTGTGTTGGCTCAACAATGGCTCGTGAAAAGGGGGGATTAGCTGCAGGGTTTCCCAGGGTGTAACATTTCCACTGCTACTCCCCTTGGGCCCAGGAGCTAACGCGCACCTCCCAGGAGTTGAATGCAAGCCTGACGTCAAGAACAGGCGGCTAGGCGTAAAATTCCTGCTGGTGTGGCACATCAGCAGGGATGGCGGCAGCAGGAGTGCCAGAAGAGTTGAGAGCAGGAGGGCTAGTAGGAGGAGTGGAGGACATAGCACGTGCACCAGCACCCACACCAGAAGGAGCAGTAGTGAAAAAAACGGGCAAGTGGGCAAGCATAATAGTTGTAACCTCATCAGCAAAATCAGCATGCTTGTCCGCTGCCAGTTTGAGGCGATTCTCAACCTTGTGCTGTGCCTCGCGGGTGAGACGCAGCCTTCGCTACATTTCTGCTATGACTGTCTCATCGTCACTGGGCATGGTGACAACGGAGGGGCCCTACCGGAAACATTCCGGCAGAGTTTCCCCCGCCACAGTGGGTGTGAGAAAATAGGGGAGCATTTTGTACGTATAGAGAGTGTTGTAGGACGACCCAATCCCAAGTCAGAGTACACACCACAGCAGGAAGGGCAAGCACACAGAGCACTGGCAGGAAATTCATGAGTGGAGAAGAACCTCACTGTGTTGTAGGAGGAGGAAGAGGTTGCAGAAATGCAAGCGGCAGTGGGACAGCAGCAGCGGCAGCAGGAGAAAGGAAAGAGACATTGGATGGTGTAGGGATGATGAGAGAGAGTGCACCGGTGATGACCCGGCCCAAGATGGTGACGGCTGCAGCATCAGAGATAACCACTGTGATGAGAGTGGTGGGTTCTGACGGTGCTACCGCAGCTGATGCAACTGCCGCTGCAGTAGAGGTGCGGACAGCTGCTGCTGCTGCAGTAGTGGCAGATGCAGTAGTTGCTGTGGCGGATGCGATGGCTGCAGTGGCCACGGCAAATAGTATGCCAATGCTTGTATGCCTCAGTGCAGGCCTCAGTCACACGCCCCGCTCAGGTAGAAGCAGGGGTACGTGATGCTCTAGCTGCTCCTGTAGAAGTAGATGCTGCTGCTGGAGTAGCATTCATAGCTGCGAAAGCAACATGCATCAGAGAGGTTGCAAGTGCAATGGTATCCTGAGCACCAGCGCAGAGCGGAACCGGGCCGCATCAGCTTCTCACTCAGCCATTTGCCTTGTCTCACGACTCCCTCCCATGTGGATTAAACAGGTTTAGACGTTTTGCAAAACGTCTAAACCTGTTTAATCCAGTGCAGAGCGGAACCGGGCCGCATCAGCTTCTAACTCAGCCATTTGCCTGGTCTCACGACTCCCTCCCACGTGTAATTCCGAGGCGCTTACCTGATCAGGCTGTGTGGGTCGCGACGATGTATGTGTGGTGTGCTTGGAAGCAGATGACTCACCGCTCGGAACGCAAAGATGATGTGCCTGATGACTTGCCGCTAGGAATGTGTGTACCACTCCTCATCGTAGGAGCCATACGGAGCCGCTCAGGGGACCTCAAAGTGTGCCTGTGTGGCTTCCTGTGCCACTGCAGTGGCACTGCCGCTAGTCAATCCCGGTGCTAGTGCAGGGGGTCAAAGTCCCTGCCGCGTCACTGCCATTGGTTCTGTCAATGCGGCTACAGTGGCGACGGTTGTGGAGACAGCAGCTGCAGTGGCAAAGGCTGCAATTCCCGCAGTCAATGCTGCTGCAGCACTGTGGTTGTTCCTGCAGCTGTGACTATGGCTGCGGTAGTGCCAGTGGCGGCAGCTGTGGATGTGGCTATAGTTACAGCTGTGGTTGAGGATGCTGCTGCAATTATGATTGATGATGCGGCTGCGGTGGAGGCTCTCCTTGCGGCTGCAATCAAGAGTGCAGTTACGACTGTGGCTGGTGATTCAACAGCAGTTAAGAACGCAGTAATGGTTGTAGCTAAATCCTTCAAGGTGCAGCTGCTATGGCTACGACTGCAGCTGCGGCTGTGGTTGTGTAGTGGTAGTGGCTGCAGCTGCACATGCAGCTACGGCTGCGGCTATAGCTGCAGATGCTGTTGAAAATGCAGCTTCTGTTGTGCCTGATGCTAGCTGACATTGCGGCTGCCTCTGCGATCGAGAGTGCAGTCATGACTTTGGCAATGGAGGCAGCTGTAGCGGAGAACATGAATACAGATACAGATGTGGTTGCAGCTGGCATTGAAAGGCCAGCTGTGGCTGCGTTTGTAGCTGCAGCTGCAACTGCAGCTGTGGGTACAGCTGGTGTTGAGAGTGTAGCAATGGCTGCTGTGGTTGTGGCTGTGGCAGCAACTGAATTTCCAGTCAAGTTGACTGCTACAGTGTTTCTCTTAGAGGAGCAGCGGCTACTTGCTGCGATGCACAACGCTGCCGCAGCAAGAGAGTGGCGGTGGCGCTGGCTTAAGCGGCGGTGATGGGAGTGGAGAGATCTCCTGCGGCCAGGATCGTGACTAGGTATTCCCTCACAGAACTCTGATACCAGAATATTGTGACTGCTTGACGAGGAAGAGAGAGGAACAACAGAGAGTGTGAGACACAGCTCAAAGGGGAGCCATGGAGAGGTTTTTGCATAAGTGAAGTAGTCACAACCAACCGTACGCATGGCGTTTAGGTATGAGGGCCAGAGCAAGAAAGCAGTGAGCTTGCTTGCACTCGCTACCCACGGTGGTGCCTGAAAATGGATCCACACAGCAATACAGAAAATAATGAAAGGTGGGTTCCTGGGCATAATTTGACAGCATTCAATCTAGGGATCAGCAGTCGGCTACCCCGACTACCAAAGAACGGCACCAAACATTATCGTAAAGGTGCAAAAATGCTTGTGATTGAAAAATACACCTGGTGCAAACATGTGGCTGACATAAAGGGGGTACCAGCCCGTGGCTCTCTTCCGCACTTCATGTGAATAACCCTCCACACAACTTGACTGAGGCACCGCCGCAGTCTCCCTCACGATAGTACAGCTGACATCGGGGTCCCTCCTCAGTCAATCACCTGCATGTACGTGACGGGAGTGAAACGAGGCCACAGGTCACTGTGTGTCTGTGTTACACAAAGACACCCCTCACCCGAGCAAGCACTGCAGCTCATGGTTGATGAAGCTCTGCGTGTGCGGCTACTAAGGAGTTTCATACAAGATTCACGACACAAGACTTAGGGCTTCGACTGTCGGCAGTGCAAGAACCAAGGTCAAGGACAGCACACAGCCTGTTGGCGATGCACATCAAACGGTATGAGAAGGAGATAAACACAGTCTTGTATGGATGAAACTGTTGGTGGGAATGTGGGGCTCGCGGCTAAGGGATGGTACGTTTTGGCGTGAGCAACCAAGATCAATACAGGAGTCTTTGCGTTGCACAATGTAAGTCTCACATGCAAGGAAATGAAGAAGAAACTGTTGGGTTTTTCTTTCAACATGTAACCTGCAACATTGGAAGTATGGACACGGTTTGCTGTTAACCTGGGATTTCAACCAGGCCGTGTTGTAGGTAGTGATGGAGTACTCTAGATTGCAACTGTGTATTTGAAGACTCACTCACATGTCAGAAATAATCAACAATGTCCACAAGCCACAACTGGGAACTGGATGTCCGAGAAGATTACTGAGATACCCCTCCTGTCCCTCAGACCACTACCACAACAACAAAATAAGAAAAGTCGGGACGGTATCATCTCTCGAGCAGAAAAACAACAGTGTCATCAAAGACAAACTGCCAGGCTCCCGTTGGCAGGAGAAATCAACCGATGAACGGACTCCTCGCCTGGGCACCGCGGGTTATCGGGCCACCGACGAGATATCCGCAGTCTGGTCCACACAACACGACAAACCAACCTCACACCAAGACATTCGGCAACGGGAGAGAAACATCCCCATCGTCTGAGAAGCAGGTCCAGATGCGGAGCCGCTTCGTGTTTCTGCTCTCAGCCACTGCCGCAGAAGCATCAGCAAGGCTGCGACTGCACCAAACCTATCAACCACCTTAGTGAGTGGCTCCTAGGCTGGACTAAACTAGTACTTGGTCAGTATCTTGTATTTGCATGCTTTAATCAACTCAGATTCATGTTTGCCTCTCCTCTAGCTGCCCGCCTTCGGGCTGTGGTGCCTTTGTTCCATTCTTCTCACGCCGGCCCGCCTCTTGGCTGTGGCCCATGCCTGCCTGCTATCCTTGTGTGCATCTCCTGCCCGCCATCTCGGTTCTGGCATCACAGCCTCCCTTTGCCGCTTCTACAGCAGTGATGAGCCTGGGCTGTTCATCCCTGTGGCCACACTGATCTCAATCATTGTGCAAACACTTGCTCACAGTCACTCGCTCGCGGCCCGCCTCTGGCTGCTGTTGCTTGCCCCGCTGGCTTGCCCGCACCAGGGGGCTGAGGCTATCTTCGTCATCAAGCACCTGTGGCAGGTGCCACTGCGCCCATTGCCTTCACTGCTTCTTGGACCGCTTCTTCCAGTTGCGGCCCTCAGTTCACATCCTGCATTCGATGGCTGCCTCTCTGGTCTGTGGCCTCATCACCATCAAGCCCGCACCATTCATGCTTCTCCCATTTGCACCATCTTCACACAGTCCCATGCCCTTAACCCTTTGCTGTGGCCTGCTGTGCCAGCTGTCAGCGCCTTAGTGACGCGGCTCGGGTCCACACCAAGTCTCAGGATTGCCGACTATTTGCCCTCCTCATTTCTATTTCCTGACATGGTATCAGAGCCAAACGACAGCTCCTGGCTCTATCATCTTCCATCATCATTTTTCTGACGCCCCAAAAGCCTTGCAGCAGCAGCAGCACCTCTATCAGCAGAAGCAGCAGTTCTGCATGCCAGAATCATCTAGCCCACTTCTCTTCAGCCCTTGTGCAACAAGTTTTGTCAGCCTCGTGTCCGCGATATCACAAAGCTGTGTATGGGCACAGCTCAGTGAGGCCACCCTAAAAAAGCTTCATGTGGACTATGGATGCCACCATGGGGTTGAACCAGACCCACAGGTAGCATGCCGGTGGAAGTTTTCCCATGCACCGAGAAAACCCAGATACGTGTCCCCGAGGGAACAGTAATCCAACGACACTCAATAAACAACTCTCTCTCTCTCTCTCTCTCTCTCTCTCTCTATCTCTC
>SZWC01020537.1:32228-44404 GCA_023375785.1 Penium margaritaceum
TGACGCTTGTAGTGATAGTGTGTGCATTAAGCAGGGAGCAATGTGGTGGGTTGCACGCAAGAAATAGCGGGAGGAGGGTGGATGGGTCTTGGCTACGGGCAGTAGATATGGGAGGGCAAGGCCTAGGTAGGTGACAAGGAGCAGATTCGGCCTATGCCGGGCGGCAGTAGACTTAGGCCGGACGGCGGTACAGCCTGTACTGCCGTCCAGCCCGGTTGAACAGTACAGCCGGGCTGGACGGCACATAAATTCATGTGCCGTCCAGGCACATGTATATGCCTGGTGACAAGGAGCAGATTCGGCCGTACCGAGTAAGATAACGCCGCACTGGTGTGAACCTTGCCGATTCTGTAAGGGTTGACCCCGCAAAGCAATGTGTCAGGTCTCGTCAGCCAGGGAGTTTCGGTAGGCTTGGCGTCAGAACGAAACGAACGAAGGAAGATGTGAAAGGACGGATGGCGTTCCCGCGCACTCGGAGCACGGGACAGAGCATTCGAGCGTCAAACTAAAACTGAGGTAGCTGTAGCACTCTCCATGCGGTTAGACTAGCAAGTACCTTAGGAAAGCGCCAAGGGCGGTTTTGCGCGAAGCCGTAGCCGACACGGTTTTAGACAAGCGATGCCGCGGCGGTCAAATTAGTTCTTAATCATGTTGCGTTCTGTATCACTTTCATGAAAAACCAGAACGTACTTGCGTTGTGGTCACACGGGCTGACCGCAATTGGGATTGTACAAGTGGGAGAGATTCGCTTAGATCCTATCCGCAACACCACCTGTCTATCGATGTTTTCGGAAGACGGTAAGGGGGTACAAAAAGTGTCCCAAAACAATTCCCGCATTTGACATGCTTAAGTGTATTACTACAATGGACGATCTCGTCCGTAGAAGTCATACTTCGTCGATGTAAAATATATTGACATGTTCAAGTGTATCGCAAACCCATTCAATTTAGAATTTGTTTTGGTCAGTTGTAAAATCTTCTCACGAATGCCTGTATTTATCCAATTTCTTACAATTGGATTGCGAAAAGAAGGTTTCGCGCTCGGCATATTAGTGCGAACACCGCCAACAATTTCGCAAGTAAGAAGGCGGGAAACGCATATTTGTCAGTCAACGGCATCGGGTGAAAATACTTCGAGTCGCAAGTATACTGCGAAGTTAGTTCAACGTGTAACCGTTTCATGTACGAATTTGAGAGATCAGGCACCTAGCGATGAACGCGACTGACCGAGATTCACAGCGCTCCGGGTCAAGTAAGGCGGCGCAGCATTTCTCCGAAGCGCCAATGCGCCTCTGTGAAGAGCAGTATGCAGTCTTATCTTCAGCAGACAATCCCCGCTAAAGGGCGCTTTTGCGCAAAGCCACAGCCGACAAAGGAAATTGGGTCATCTACCGTCGAGTCGCCGGACATCCAGTCACTTGCTCCAAAGCTTTATTTTCAGGTGCTAAAACTAATTCTAAACTAAAGCCCCCTCTTATTGAAAGGGAACCTCCCTGGGGCCTCTAACATTGACTAAACCCACAACTCCTTAATGTTTCAAGGGAATTTCTATTTTTTTTCCTAATCTGGGGTTTTTTCAGGTAAGAGGTGAAAATACAATGAGTAAACACCCGCAAAGTGAAATACAAAAACATTGCTCATATATAACAAACCACTTCGTGCCAGGCATGGAAATTATTTTGCCGCCCACTAGCACCCACAGATGTAGATCATCTTCCAAGGTGGAATATTTGTGAACCGCCAAACCTTTCCGGATGCAACATGCCTACTGCGAGTAAAACTTTTGTACTTTTCCTTTCGGGCCTTCGTTCATGTATTCACCATATGCCAAAAATTTGTCAAAAAATCAGTGAAGAAAGAAGTTTTGGGAAACTCACACCCCCTAAAATTTCAGCACTATGGGTGTTATTGAGGTTAAATGTGCGAGCGCATGCTCTCTAAAGGTTAGGTCCTGATGTGTGGAAGGCATAGTTACAGCAAAAAAGTAAACATGGAGTTGTATAGGAACGAGTGATCGAATCTACATGTTATGACAGGTTACATACAATTAGAATTGTACAAGTTATTTATAATTCATGGCCAACTAATTCTGACCTTGCTCCAAGAAGCTACATGCACCTATACCCAATGCCTTACTTACACCTAATGGTCAATGCGAGAAGTCAGTAGTCGTCGATCTATCCGAATAGACAATTCTCGTGAAATGGACGCATGCTTCTCTTCCAAACAGCTTCCTGAACCAGACGCCACCACGTATGCCTCCGAGCGATGACTACAGCCATTGTGTTTAGCACGCAACCAGAATTCGGTGACCATTGTACGGTTGTAGTACTAATTTTTGCTCCAACAATTGAACGTGTTCTTACTTTGGCGTCTCCCTCCGAGTGAAGCCCTCAACGGTTTAGATATCCCAAACACTATTTGCCGAGGTGAAGACCACCAACCTTACATGACATGTTCATAACACATGGATGCAGGTGCGAGAGAACCATCACCAACATGACCCGCACGCAAACGCAAATTAGCATATGCTCACTTCTAAATGCATCTGCAATCTAGATGAGTCAAGTTGAACGTAAGATCCGAATCTTTGAAAACATAAAATGGCTTGGATGCCTCAAAAACTCACTTAAGGCCCAGATTTTGCAAGAAAAAGATGAGTATCGAGGGACGTTTGGGCACTTCCCATGCTACAAGCTTGTAGGGAAGTGGAGGTTTCCTTAAAACAACCATGGCAATAAGTCCCCAAAATTCACATGCGCGTAGAAAACATTATTTTAGCAAAGTCCAAAGTGATCAAATATTCAATGAGATGACTAGAATTCAACACGTGATGGTCAATCCCCAATACAGCAGTTGCATCATTTGGAGGTGTCCTTTTAACTTTGCTATGGAAACCAAAAACTAAATATGGGTGCTTCTCTAAAATGGGAGCTAAGAAGACAGCGGCCCACTTCACTAGACCAAAGGGCACTCACGTATGTATCATTTGATTTTTTTCAGGTACCAGTCAATGGTTCACTACATTTGTCAGGAGTATTTTGCATTACCTTGAAAACAACACACATAGTTTTGCAAAAAAAACCCTGTTCTAAAACAGGTGTGTGGGATTTTACTAAAAGTGTGTCTCCTCCCTGGTGAAGCATAAGATGTACCATCAAAACATTATTCAACATTCAGCAAATGCCTTGATCACCCCTCATTTTGCAATGTGTGACCTTAAAATACTCCACCTCAACACAATGGCAGTCGTCTACCCGTGCCACAGAAACATGCCTCATGTAGCCTTGCCTCAAAAGAATAAGACACATTTCCCAATTTTCAGCAACAACATGTCCTATCCACCCACACGTTTTCACCATGATTAAACAACAACAAATGGCAATGCTTGAGCATGGTGAAAACATGCTGGTGGTGAAAGTTTTTTGCCCTCAATCACGGTCGTCATGATTTCAAGTCGCAATAGGACCAAGATGAGGGAGGGCTTCTTTTGATGTCTAATGTACTCAAGGTAGACCAACAACTTGCACTTCCTAAACACACGCTTGACCCCCCCTCCCCAACCTACCCAACCCCCTCCGCCCCTTACCACCCCATAAACCATGATTCATCCGATCAATGCCCTCGCTATACAAGTGCAAAAAATCTTGCTCATTATCTTTTGTTAGGTCAAACAAAACCTTGGAATATCTTGAAAACATGAACAATATAACAAACAATGATTGAATAAGGCATCACAAAAACTTACGCAGGAAAAACAAACCAAAACTGAATTTGTAAATCATCAACAAGAGGAGACCCATTCAACATATGAACTTTTCTTGATTAAAAAATTGCAAGAAAACAAAGACATGGTTTATTTCCTACTTAAAAAATGTAAGGTATCACAATTTTCAGCCATAAGGTGTGTTTGGAAGGTCCATAATAAAACGTATATTCGGTGTTGTGAAGCTTGTATTCAGGAACTTACCGCATGCTCTTATACAAAAGGGGTCCTTCCTATTGGCGAGCATCTGTGTGCAACCAAATATATGCATGTACTCTGAAGTGTGAAAGCAAAAGACAAAGATTGAACTTGTGGTCAAAAATAATGTCAAGTAGAAGTAAGGTACATGGTAACAGTTGCAAATCGAATCTTAGCTCTATGCTCTTAAACAACCTACCCCATCCAAGGGCACATTACCTTGTTACACTCTCAAGGCTATCGTTGTAAGGGTCGAGGTATGGTTAATCATGGCTATTTTCTATACAATCACATGGGTTTACTCTATTATCATGATGTATGAAGGTTACATGAAGTTTAAGACATAGAGTGTTCCTATGTGGTGAGTGTTTGGGAGGAGTCTATGTGGAGATGGGTGCTACATGTACACTGGTACATAATGTTTTTCTTCAAATGTGCAAGTTAATGATTGAAAGAGGGGCTTAAATATGGTGAGTGTATGGGGGGAGTGTATGGAGAGATGGGTCATAAACTTACGTTAGTGCGTAATGTTGTGATTGAGATGTGTAGGTGAATAGGGGAGGGAGGGGGTATAGGTGGTGAGTGTATGGGAGGAGTGTGTGTCTAGAAAGGTACTAAGTATAAACAAGTGTATATTGCTATGATTCATGTGTGAGAGTGAGTGTGGGGGGAAGGGGGTGAGAGGGGGTTCTATATGGTGAGTTTTTGGGCGAGTGTATGTGGTGATGAGTGCTAAATGTATACTAGTGTATCATGGTGCAATTTAGATGTGCAAGTACATATGGAGGGAGAGAGCGGTTGTATGTGGTGAGTGTATGGGGGTAGGGCATGTGGAGATGGGAGGAAAATGTGCAGTGGTGTACGGTGTGATTCAGATGTGCAAGTGAATGTGGGAGGGGGGAGGGGAATGAAGGGGGAGATGTTTTATGTGGTGAGTTTATGGGGGAGGTGTTTGGGTAAATGGGTACAAAATATACGGTAGTTCATAATGTTGTGAAACACATGTGCAAGTGAATGTGGAGGGAGGGGGGAGAATGGGACGAAGGGGGGTGTACATGGTGAGTGTATGAGGAGAGTGTATGGGGAGATGGGAGCTAAACATACACTAGTGTATAATTCTTTGATTGAGATGTGCAAGTGAATGTAAGGGGGGTAGGGTTGTATGTGGTCAGTGTATGGAGGGACTGTTTGTAAAGATGCATACCAAGGGTACACTAGTGTGTTCTTGTGTGATTGACATGTGCAAGTGAATGGGGGGGATTTTGGAGGACGAGTATACATGGTGAGTCTTTGAGGGGATGGTCTGGGGTGATAGGTGCTAAATGTGTTCTTGTGTATGATTTCGTGATTTAGATGTGCAAGTAAATAAGGGGGGAAGGGAGGGGGGGTGTATGTGGTGAGTGTAAGGGAGGAGTGTATGTGGGTAGGTGCTAAATGTGCACTTGTGTACATTGTTGTTATTCATATGTGCAAGTGAATTTTGGATGCATGGTTGTATGTGGTGAGTGCATTGGGGGTGCTAGTGAAGTAATGTGAGTTCTTTGAAGGTGTCTTTTAAGTAACGTTGAGTATGTGTATGTCTTGAAAGCTCTTACACACTCAAAACATATATTTTTAACATAAATAAATTTACTTAACAATTTCTAGTCACGCGCAACTTTAAAAAGAAAACTTCCTTTGGAAAACAATCCGTCACTCTTTGTAAATGAAACCGTTAAAACAGCATGTGTAACACACATCCATTGTAATGTGAACATAACAACATTTCATGGAGCTTAAAATACCTACTTTTATGAAAATAACTCTTGTAAAATGTTTCATAAAACAAATCATCACAGGTCTTGAAATGAATGCACTAATTTGATATCTTTCAGATAACCATGCCTTTTCAATGATGTAGCTTGAACACTTTATGCTTTTAAGTTTCAAAATATTCTCCTCTCAAAATACTTTTTAGTATAATAGGTCTTTTTTATATGATGGATATTCTAAAGCTTTTACTGAAATTTTAATGGAACACGTGATGTGGCTTGAATTAAAATTATTGAGGGTTTAGCACCGTTCCTAGTTTTACAATGGAAAAGAAAAAACTTGGAATGAAGAAATTACCATTCCAAGTGAATTGTTTTCTGCACGCAAATTAGTTCCATCAGATGTACGTGTATTTACTCAAGAGGTGACATCAATGAGTAAGGATTGAGTAAATGTTTACATCAAAATGTCCATACTTTTTTGCCCAATAAACATTTGAATGGTTCTGGAACCGTTGCTAGAATCGTTTAAATGTTTATTGAATATGTTCATGGAGAATACTATGAATGATAATTTGAAAATACGATGTAAAATTATATCATACCACAGTTTTAGAACTTTGCATTAGTATTACATAACGATGAAAAATTCACACAACACATATTTCAAGTTAAATTTTAAGTGATTCCCAATTTGGACCAAAACCTTCTATCATTTTACATCCTATTTTGGTTCTTTTATCCTCCGTTAAGTTTATATGTAAATATATCTTACCTATATTGGAAGAAACGTGATATCATCTGAAAAATAAATAACAAGTTCCATCTTTCAAATGATAAAACTTACCAGAAACTTTATCCATAAACCATACCACAAAGATTATGAAATCAAGGTTTTATTAAACAAGAAAATGGTATGTAAAAAAACCATGTCAAGTTTTGTTTCCATAGTATTACTATTTGAAAATATTTTCCAAAACTTCTTTATGAAAGATTGATGTTTATTCTTCCTCATGACGGTTTAAAAAACGATGTATAGTTTTTTCCTCATCGAAATTACTCAGTAGTTTGTTTTCACAAAAATGATGACATATTAATTTATGAGAACATAAATTATTTAAGAACTTACTCCCCACTCTGATGTGATCATAAGAACCATTGAAACACTGTGGAAAAAACATAAAATAGCAAGATTTTGACAATGTATAATGACACATTGATGTGTCCACATCCAATCCTCAATCCTCCTTCCTAAAATGATATTACATTAATAATTATCATTTGTGCATGCCTTAATTGAAACAAAATCATCTTAATTGCTATCCACTTCTACACTCTTCTATTCCACTCCCACACAACACTCCACTTGCTTTTCTTTGTCATGTCATCCTTTTCCAAGCCTTGTGCCTAAGACAATTAATGAAAAGTATTTTTTCATTGACAGGTCTAGGGGAAAATCTACTTTATGTTCGTTTTGCCATTTTATAATGGTTCCAAAGGTTCATACAAGAAATTTGAGTTTAAAAGAAATAAACATTGCCTTTTGCATCATTTAGGGTGACCTTTCCTCCCTAAAGGAAGAGGAAACCCTTTTGCTTCCTACGAAAGTGTGGTTTTTCAATATCATAATTCATGTATTCGTTTTGACAATGATGTTTGATTTCTCACATGCACTTCTTGCTGCCATGGATTATTTCCTTAAAAAAGGTAATTCAACTTCAAGGAACACCAAAAAACACTTAAGTAACCCTTTTGATGTCGTCATCTACTTGCTTTTGGTGCAACTACATAGGTAGTTATGCAGCTTCTTAGATATTTGTGCAAACCCTTATATTCTTGACTACTTCAAATGATTTTTGACTTGAGGTTATAGATTGTGACTATATCTATATGCTTAGGGGGTTGAATTTATTAATTTTAGCATGCATGTTAGCTAGAACCTTTCTGATTTAAATCATAATCCAAATACTTCCTCATATGTCAACCCTTGTACCTCTCCTTCCCACACAAAAATGTAGTTTTGAAGGAAGCACCTTGTACAAAGGCTTACGCATCTTTGAGTCCACGCAAGTGATTTTTCTTGGCACCAAGGTTCATCTCCTCCAACTCCACAAGAAAACAATTTGGGTACATCCCTTCATTAAGTTCAGGGTCAAGTCATCTCATCCATCTTAAGATACGCAAATCAATGAAGATATCTTACATGTTATGTGAAACATTCTGCCCCCCCCCATTATTCTTCATGATTTATCCATCCACCTTGTGCAAATCTTGACATGCTACATGAGTAAAGCAATGACATTCAATGACAAGGATGTAATCAAAAAGCGTAATACTATGGAACCCAAGTAGGGAACATTTAACAATATAGTCTTAAGTTTAAAGTCTCAAAACATTCAATAATAGACCTTTTAAAGATCCCAAAACAACATGTACATATCTCTACACACTTGACGCTTGTTCATATTGAATTGAATTCCTACAGCTTAATGTAAAAACGACACTCAATGTGAGCTTGAGTGATCTTTAAGGATTGGCTTTACAATTATTGTTTGTTGAATATCTTTGTATTCATATATTAGCACATAAACGTATTCTTTAACTGATAATTTACATACTTATGTTTTGTATCATCCAAAAATCAACAAAATTTTCTTTTAAGGTTCTTCATAAAATTCCCTTAGTTGTTCTTTCTTATGGTGCTTAGCATTGTGGAAAACAAATGAACTAACTACGTAAAACATTAGATGTATTGTCTGTCAATTTCACACATTATGATATTCTGTTATGAATCATCTTCATATTGAAAACATCACTGTTTTTCAAAGTTTAGTGTTAGCCACATTTGAAAGGGAACCTTGATCTCATAGCCATTTTTGTATGCACATATAAACTAGACATGCACCATGTCCAAATTTGTAGTAAATCCCCATACTTAACTTGGAACCACATGCCTAGTTTGTTTTGGTTTTATAGATGCTACATACACAAGTCAAAAAATGCAAAAATGTATGTAGTGTGCTAAGGCTATGTTGTCACTACATGAAATGGAGCATCAAAATGATAATTTCACCATGCTCCTAAGACATTAACAAACCCCTCTTTTAAGGTTCTAATGATTATATGAGGAAAAGTTTTGTGGAGGGTTTGCATCAAAAGGTCTGAGAAACCCTCTATGTTGAAAGGGAATCCATTGTAATGTAGGGTTTTATCTTTTGTGAAGAATTCTTCCTCGTAAAACATACAAAATCCTACATCAAAATACGGGTTTTTTGCTTTGAAAAAATAAGGTTGATCACTTTATCATGATCTTGCAAGGGAGTGATGGTCAAAATTGAGCGTTGGTCACATGACACGCGTCGTCATGCTTAATTAGACAAGCATGTTGTCGATTGAGCATGGCGAGCAAGGATGACATACCTTCTTTTTTTTTAATGGATATGCCATGGAAAATTAAGACACGTGGGTACGCAAGCGTTATGTTACAAAGAATGTGGATTGTTAAAATTTACCTTTTTTTGGATGGTTAGGTTTGGCTAAACTACATAATTTACTGTATTTCATCCACATTGAAGGTATGAAAACGTGAAGGTTCGTATCCTAAACCCCACAAAATTTAAGGGTGCGATTCGAGGCACTTTTGCGTTGTGACTCTTTAGCTTCTAGTTAAAGGGTGGTTGGTTTACAACCTCTCACAACCTCTTAGTGGCCCTTCAATTACTAATGCATCTTCATTCTATAGTGGCTCTAAAGCTTTTGGTGCCCCTTCACCTTCCATTGAACCTTCACCTTCCATGTGACTCTTCAAATGATCAGGGTGATCATGTAACCACCCAGGTGGTTATGCAATTACCTACAACCACCAAGGCAAGAGCTTCCAAGGAGGTCCTCCTAGTAATACTTCAAGAGCTCACTCCATTCAGTCCATTATGCCTTGACACGCCTTTGCTCAACATCTGTTTCTTTGAGATTCCTCAAGAGTCCACCTCTTCAAGGCTCAGCCTTTCACGCTCCTTATGAAGCACCTTATATTAACTTCTGCGCCTTGTCTAGTGCAAACAAGTGGCGGTAAAAGCTGTCTACTCCGAGGTTGTTTCTCCAAAGTTAGTCTTAAGGCATGCAAGGCGAGCAACGTTTGGGTCCGCTAGTGTTCAATTGTGGCTGCACCCCTACAATGTGTTCAAAGAACTCTTCATGTACTTCTATATGTCTTCTAAAAATTGCTACAAATACTTAAGATTCCAACGTGCATGCCTTGTCCTTCTAGATCTTAGTCTAGATTTAACTTCCCACCTTCTGAAAATCTTAACACAGGAATTCGAGCTCATTCACCCTTCTTAAATTTATTGAGGCCTTATCGTTTACTTCCCGTAGTTTGGAGCTATTTTAAGCACTGTGACCCTTGGTCGCAAGCAAAGCAAATTCACAACAACGCACTTGTTGCAAGCTCAAAGTGTTTATTCCAGATAGTGTTTACTACAATTCTTTGCCCTTTGGCCTTTCCCAAATTACGCAATGATAATAAGTAGCTTGTTTCAAAAGGCTTATGCAAGCCACCCTCAAGTGCAAAAGATTAAAACAGATTGAGTGTGAGTTGTAATACTTCATCGCTATGAACCCTGATTGGTGAATGTGGATTATGAGAAGCCTGTTCATCGAATTTGTGAGAAGAAACTGCCCTTATGCTGAAGTAGTCATTGCATTATTCATGTTGAAGACGAATAGTATGTCATCTCTTTGTAAACGTATGTTTTTCAAATCTTCAAGTTGTCGTTAGGTAAACAAGGTGCATCATAAATTGTTTACATGACCCTTTTGGGTGCCTTGCCCCGTGCATTACTTTACAATGAAGAATTTTACATTTGGATACTGAGTCAGTTTGATACTTCTTCTCCCTGACCATGATTAGTCAAGGCATATTGCATGAACTCAAAATTATTCGTCAACCTGAGGTTGTATAATACGTCTCCATATACATCTTAAGGTACATCGTGTTCCACCAAGGAACCTCACGGCTCCTTGGCCGTGAGGTTCCTTGTTGGAACCTCACCGTTCCAACAACGGCCAGAACGGTCGTTGTGCCGACCGTTGTAATAGATGTCAATGGTGCTTGTAATGACCAAAAACGAAGAATGGGGTTCATTAAGCTTTTTCTTGCCATGGACAATAAATTATGATGATCAAGATAGAAAAAGACGCCAATGGACTGTTCTAAAAACCTCTTTTGTAAGATGAATGCTTTGCACATTCAATGGTTTCTCGAGAATTCATGAGAAACTAGATGTACTTTTCTCAAAACCTTGTTATGGGAATTCATACAGTACACTCATTTTGCTTCATGTAAAAGGTAACTAGATATTTTCTATGATTTTTAAACATATCAGGAGGAATTTAAATATTTCTTCATGAGAATTCAGATTTACATTTCAATTATTCAAAGGCATGAAGCTCATCATCCATAATTTTCATCATGTTACTAGTACAGGGAAATTTTTGAAAAACAGATTCAATGAAATTTTAATATTTTTAAGAATTATTGGATATGGTTAAACTTTAAAATGGTCCATAATGCAAAAGGTATGAAATTTCATTGATAGTGCTGAGAAAAAATGGATATCAAGTTAGATGCCTTTGATTAATGGAATTTTACTCGTCAAATTTCTTGAAAACGTATTTTTATTTTATCCTGATACCTGATTTGATTAATATGACGTGCCCTAAGATATTCATGAAGTAATATTCAAAACCCTTTCTTGATTGAGCATTTTGAATTCATCTCATATGCCTTGGCCAAGCACGTTGTGGAAGAAGAAGTGTCAAACCACATGAATTAATAAAGATAGACAATTTCTTTACCGAAAAGGAGTGTAAGAGGGAAAAGAAACACGAAATCGCCCCTTGATGTACTATTGTTTTTTAGTACTTTGTTCACGAAACGGCAACATGAACATTTTAGAAAGACACGTTTACAAAGAGATGACATTGCTTATGTCCTTAACATGAACAACAAAAACTCCTTAGTACGTACAGGGTCTTTTTCTTATCACAAATTCGATTGAGGAGCTTCTCATGGTTTTTTTTCACAAATCTTGGTTCATGGAGATGAAGTTCAAACACAGGGTCACTTAAATCAATTTGTACCACTTGCTGGTGGACTGAGTCGATGCTTCGATCAAATGGTGCCACAACTCAAAAGAAGCGCGGTTTGGATTGGATGCCTCGAGGTTGTGGCATGTGCGATGTCGTGAATTTACTGCGCTCTCGATGAAGAGTCACGACGCGACAACCATCGCTTAACCGCGGGCCTTTGAAGAAAATCCCTCCTTCTATGTATGGAACCGTGCCAGGTCCCGAGTCGGCTCTCTAGTGTTGCGGAAATGCCCGAACAGACTTGTTTGACGGTCAACAGGACGGCAGATCCCTCTCGGGTCCTGTATTTGCAGGACACGAGAACCCCCCCC
>SZWC01020538.1:4370-16025 GCA_023375785.1 Penium margaritaceum
CTATATCTATATCTATACCTATATCTATATCTATATCTATATCTATATCTATATGTATATATATATCTATATCTATATAGATATCTATATCTATATGTATATCTATATATATCTATATCTATACCTATATTGATATCTATATCTACATCTATATCTATATGTATATTTATATCCATATCCATATCCATATCTTTATCCATATCTATATCTATACATGTCTATATCTATATGTATATCTATATCTATATCTACATCTATATATATATCTATATCTATTTTTATATCTATCCCAATATCAATATCTACATATGTATATATACCTATATATACGTATGAATCTATATCTATATGTATATGTAAATGTATATTTATACATATATATCTATATCTATGTTTATATTTATATTTATATTCATATCTATATCTAAATCCAAGTCTATATCTATATCTATATGCATATACATATTTGTATTTATGACTATATCTATACCTTTATGTTTATCCATATCTATATCTATATCTATATATACATCTATATTCGTATGCATATCTATATATATATTTTTATCAATATTATAAAATACTTCTATATCTATATCTATATCTATATCTTTATTCGGATACTTTTTTACCTTTATTTTTATATATGTTTATCACTGTCTATATCTATATGTATATCTATATCTATCATGTGTTTGTATATACATGTGTGTGTATCGATATCTACATGTACATGTATATCAATAAATATGTTTATAATTTTATCTGGATGCATAATTATATCATGTATAGCATATGTTTATATTTTTATCTATTTTTATGTCAATGTTTTATCTCCATGTATGTCCATGTGTATGTTTATGCTGAAATGATCCGATTACTAATTTATATACATTTATTATTGGTCTAAACGTTTTATTCCTTTGTTTAGAAGTAAAAACTTTATTTCTATAAAATGTTTTGTTTCATTTAGTTTTGTGTTGTTTTTAATTTAGAGACGCTTAAGTGAGAAAAATGTGAATATTGTTCTTTAGAATATAGAGCATGAAGTATGAAAGAATGTACGCATTAAACTCACAAGAAAGAATAAATGAAAATCTTTTTTTTGTAATGGAAATATTTGTCTGTTTTATTTATGTATTTGGTTTTTTTGTGCTAGTGCAGCCTCTTATGATCATGGTAGACCCTACGTGAGTTTCAAAACAGGTTTAATTACGCGGCATCTGTTACAATGATATCGATGATAGAAAGTGGGTTTACTAGTACAAAGATCGCCGCTGTCGACTATCTACTTGTTTCGTCTTGACATTGTATTTTCTTGGTGCTCGCTGAATGCGTCATGTCCATTTGACTATTGCGCTGTCAGCCTTCAGGTGTTTGCACTTCTCCTCTGCAAGAACCCGATGGGGGTACTGAAGAAGTTGGTTGATGCTGCTTAGTTTTAAGTACCCCCAGCGAAGGACAAACATTTCACAACCCCCGTACAATCTTTTCCGCCGTTAGCTACCCCCATCGAAGACTTTGCTGTTAAAATAGTTTATATAGCGCCTAGTAAAATAAATGTATCTACGCGCGGATGGTTTGAGCGCAGCCGCTGGAATCGGCCGGCCACTACAAGCTTGGCCGGCTGCATCATAGCCGACCGGCACCGACAAGTTTCGCCGGCCGGTGATGCGGCTGGTTGTTCTTGGCATGAGACATTTGAAGTTTCAGATGAAAAGTGTTCGATCTTTGATCGTCGGTTGTCTGAAAATTGTCATACTCGGCATAGATTCAAAGAACGCCAAAAAAAAAGTGAAAACAAAAACTCACGAAATGTATAGATTGAATCTGCCTGTAGCCAAGGGTTGCGTCGATAAATCGTGGAGATCTGTCATGGAGAGGCTAGGCGGGAACGACGTCACGACAATATACAAGCCCGAGACACCGTCGATACATTTATTCTTCGCCTAGCCTAAATTCAGTCAGAATTGGTCGGCCCGAGCCTGCCACGTCATTGGCGCTCGATACAATATACAAAAAAAACCGCAGCGGAACACGACATTGGACTCATGTTAAACGCAAGATGCAGCCCCATTGCGGCGGACAACGATGCTTCGCCATTCCGAGACGATGCCGCTTTTCTACCTCGTGATGAAGCAGACTGCGAAGAGGTTCACAAGACGAATGCAGCCGAGCAACACGTGTTAACTAGAAAGAAGTCGGACCGTAATTCACATTTTTCAGACGTGTGGATACAGTTTAGGGCATGAGTACAGCTGTCCAAACAAATGAGACTGGGTTAGGGTTTGTTAGGGCATTGTTGGGATTTGCGTATTAAATCTAACCTAACAGTTTCAGGTTCTGGAGTCTACAAGTTAGATCTCTACAAAGACCCAGCGCTGTTGAAAACTGAAGAAAACAATATCAAAACATTCATAGTACTGTAGAACGTTTTCCAACTTTTGAAATGGAAAACAATGGTCAAGGACACTTTGTAAAAATCCCCTCAATGTGCTGACCCAAGAACAAACGTGTATATTTAACAAGCTTCGCATGTGAGAAGAAGATTATCCACATGTAAAATTGAAACAACTTCCTCCATTTTCCATGGGGCTCTGAAGCATTACATCACAATGGTTGGTAGTAGCTCGAAAAGCCATGAAGGAAGATTATCAATGTCTTGTACGTCCTTGTATGACTCTCATTTTCAGTGCAATGTATGATAACATACCATTTTTTTCGGAGATGATAACGACCAATGGTGTCTTCAATCACATAATGTATCCTCCTCCACTTGGATAGATGGTGGCAAGTTACATTCCACATGGACTTGTTTTCACAAAGGTCTAGATAGGGTTTGATATGGCTATGAGAAGAACCATATTGATGGGCATGCTATTGGGCAAACTAAGTTTGGTAAAAAGATGTTTCCATATCTGTTCCATTGAAAACAAGTCTACATACATAACACAATCTGTGATGCCTTCAACCAACCACTGGTTGGCCAGGTAGCAAATCTCTCAAGGAAACCCAGTGGGCGGTATTCAAAGGCGATCATTTGTAAGAATGTAAGATGTTAAGCTCCGAAATATTGTGAGCAATTGTTTTCTTGGGAATTCTACTTCAATTTAAGTTAACGCGCTATACATGCTTTGAAGTAGCTGACCAATTGCTACACCAATTGCAAACCTTGGGCTCAGGTTGGAGCATTTTGTCAGATAGATGAATGCCTTTTGTGACTTTTTGGATCCAATTATTTCACTATATGAAGGCACTACATCTTATGCATATCTCTTTTGTTTTCAAAGATAGTTGACTTAAGAAGCCCAAAACATCTTGTAAATGTTTAACCTTCTATGTAGTGCCCACTAGCAACTTTTTAAATCCAATATTCTAGTTTTACAGCTAATGATGTAACCTACATGATTGATAAATTTTGAAAGCCTTGATAATGTTTCACATACGTCCATTATTCTCTTGTGGGTTTTTGTTTTTCATTACAAAACATTCGTAAAATACAATGATGAAGTCAACAAAAATGTCTTGAGATCTTTTTCATTTGTTACAACAATGTTGGGATGTTTTTAGATCTAAACAACATGAATGTGAAAGCAGAGCATTGTCACTGAGAAAATAATCTTCCAAGTACCATTACAAGATATGTCAATCAGGTGAATACCGTTGAGCAAGTTTTTTGCACCGTTCAAAACTCACACAAGACAAACATTATACTTGTTAAAAATAGGGGGATGGGGAGAGGGTCAAATTGATATAGCAAAACCTTAAAGAATTTACAACATTCCACAGAAAATTTTGTTTTGTGTTCTGTTCATACCATCAACTTGGGAAACTTGAGGTAACAAGAATGCAAAAACAAACTTTTCCTTGAGCACATTCTTTACTTTTTGCTGAAATTCAATTAAGTTGAACTTGCCCATTTCAAACTTCTTTTCCACTTTCATGTAGCTATGAAGCCTCCTTGCTATCTGTCCATTAGCGGAAGAAAGAATAAGCAGGTGAGTTTCTTTCTCAAAAACATATTTACAAATACCAATGCAAGTTTTTTTTAGTTTGATTCCATGAAAGGAAAAATTTAGTTGTTGCAATGTAGATCACTTCATTTTTATGTGGAGTAGTCCGGCTCAGCATCTGATTTGCATGTGATTCTTGTAATAAGGTAGTTTCTGGCCTCTAAGGTAAAGGTAATGGTATGTCCATGGCACACAGAGGCCCTGAACCTAGACGCAGCCAAATGGTTGCTCTACCGCTCTTAACCTACATCGCGACCAAGTTGCGGGAATTTTTCCACGCACGAAGGGAATTCTCAAGTATGTTACGGAATCCTCGCCTGTTGAAGGACTAGTTTTTAAGTCACTTCTGGAACTTGCCGGAACACACTTTTGACGTTCCTCCACAACTCAAGACTGAGGATGAGGTTCTTTTGAGCGACTTTAAAAACCTCGCGAACCCCAAATTTGATGTCGGAGTCCCCCGTTGAACCAACAATTGACTTCTTGAGCCGATGAATCAGGACACGATGTTGCATCACGCCAACTGCCAAAAAATTAAAACAGCTCAACCAAGCCTCAAATTAGCACATTATATATATGACACTGAGATTCAGAACTTACACAACAAAGTATACTTTTCGCTTCTAAAAAATATCCAACAGACCCCACTCTCGTGAAAGGTGACAAGCCCTATCTCCAAATGTGAACCACCTCACTTCAGACCGGCATAACACTTGGTATCGGAGTGCATCCTCCTGAGCGGGGCACATGAATCTTTTTTACATCAATTGAAGACTCGCACGTGTCTTCAAGCCCATATCCGTCAACAAGAAGTTTGCAGACCTCGCGACAAAGTTGGCGCACGTAGCGAGCGCACTTGAATACAACAGCGGTAACCGGCCAAGACACTGGCACGTGACAAACTCGTGTGGCTCACTGGCCGGTTGGCACAGATGGAAGCGTTTCAACTACACGGGTCAGAAAAATATAGGAATGTTCTACACAAATCCGCAACTGAAAAGAACAAGAACTGGTACTCGCAAGTCAAATTCACATCAGCCGGGCCTAAACCCTAAACCCTCAACCCTAAACCCTAAACCCTAAACCCTAAACCCTCAACCCTAAACCCTCAACCCAGAGGAGTCAAGAAACGGCCACAGGGATCCATAGATGGCAAAAATCCTGCACCCGTAAAAACAATGCGCCAAGCCATTGCTCGCCCGAACAACTACAATTGCCTAATGCAGGTGTTCTTGAGATCCAAACATTTGACAAGGGATATGAGGAAGACTTACCTGTGATATTGTTGAGAGTGCAACAAAGGGAATGCAAAATTTGAAAACCTTTCCCTGCATCTCACAGTTTTGTATCTCATCAACTGGTGGAAAACCTTGGTTTGAAGCACAACAATGGAAGCTTAGAAGGGAAAACCGTCAAAAGACAACTTTGCATCCACCAATGAATGGAGCCATTACATCCGAGAATCAAGCATATGCAAGACGTAACTATTTATAGATCCTGGCCAATGAGCAACTACAAGATGATCCTCAAGCAAGATTTTTGGTACTAGCAAAATCCGCAAGTTGACTAGAGTAGTGGAGCTGTCTACATCAACCACGACAGGAAGCAGATTTCTTTGCCGCTTGTGTTTCACTAAAAATCTGGCCAATGAACGACAAACAACAAAACCGCAGTAGTGGTGACCGCAAACAAGAAATGGCCACGAGCTACTCCGTTCTCACTTGATGTTGCAAAGGAGCACGTGAGGAGAGGGCCCTTGGCTTGGTTGGTCCACGTTGATTTGGACAACATAAGCAATGTATTAGTCACTACAGCTGACGCATCAGCCTCATCAACCTCATTTGCATTAAAGTTTGTAAACGCACTAGAGGAGTTTGCTCTATTTTTGAAACAATTCAAATGAGAGTTCCCTGAGTAACTACAAAGAGAATTTTCTCGCAAACGCGCAATCGACCACAACATTAATCTACGGAGCGGCTACCACAAACTTTGCATCGCTAACAAGTGTGTTGGAAAAACGTCCTTTCAAATGTGTTACGGCACTTTTACATCACGGTTTTGTCGTTTGGACTCACAAATGCCCTTGCAACATTCATGGCAGCGATCAACAATATTTTTTATCCATACCTCTACAATGTTGTTGTGGTATACCTGGAAAGCATCCTCGTGTACAACTGAACCCAAGAGGAACATGGACGACACCTTTGGCAGGTGCTTGAGGTCCTCTTGTGGGAAACTTTCAATGAGAAACTCTCAAAATGTGACTTTGGGCAATGCTAGATCAAGTTTCTTGGTACCATCATCAGCGGTGGATGGATATCTATGAACCCAAAAAAGATATCCGCACTGATAGATTTGCAAACTCTAACAAAAGTACGCAATGTACAAGTTTATCTTGGATTGTGCAACGATTATCAAAGGTTTTTGAAGGAGTGTGAGTGCAATTTTCTGATCTCACCCAAAACATTGGCCAGTGGAATCGTGGAGACAATGAAGAAGAAGCTTTTAGCTCAAACCTGAGTGCCAATCATCCAATTGGAAGATCCAACGGCCGATTACATCATGGCCACCGATGCCTCTGATTGTGCAATTAGAGCCGTCCTCCTACAAGATACAAAGGAGGAGAACAACCTGTTGTGTACATGTAGTGGAAGCTTTACTTGGAAGAGATTAACTATGCCAACCACAAGAAAGAAATGCTGAGGGGAATCCATGCCTTAAGAACCTGGCACTATTTTTTGGAGTGCTGGAAGGGTGTGGTTCTAATAAACCACCACGCCCTCAAGTATCTGGAAATGCAGTTGAACCTTAGCCAAAAACATTCTCAATGGATGGAGTTCCTCGATTCCAACTTTGACTACCAAATCGAGTATCGGCCAGGGAAGAAAAATTCAGCGGATGTGTTAAGCCGTTGGCCCAATGTTGCGGAGGTCAATGCATTACAGATTCAAGCAGACCCGTACATGGAGATTTATTTGCATGCGGCTATGGGGACTACAAACACTAAGACAAGACAAAGTTCCACTTTGCAGACTCCTATTAGTGCAAAAAGCATAGAAATCAAGTCTTCGTCCCCAACGTTGAGGAGCTACAGCGCATGCTTCTAGAGGAATGCCATGAAAATTGTTGAAGAGGCCACTTTGGAGTCAACAAGAATGTGAAAAGCCTTGCGAAGCATTAAAGGTGGAACAAAATGGGGGTTGATGTTGCTAACTTCTAGAAATGTTGTGACCTTTGTCAGCAACACAAGAGTCTATGCACCAAAAAACAAGGACTACTACAACCACTACCAATACCAGGGAGAACGTGACCAACATCTCCATATGTTTTGTTACCGGTTTGACGATCACACCAGAGGGGTTTGATGCTATACTTGTCATTGCCAACAGATTCTCAAAGCAATGAGATGGTGCACTTCATTCCGACCACCACGGATGTAAAAGCCGAAGGAGTCGTGCGACTACTATGTCAACAAATCATCCAACTACATAGGGTCCCACAATTGATGAAAGGCCCTCAAGATGTGTGGTTCACGAGCCAGATCTGGCAGGATTTGATGCACCAGTATGGGAGTAGACTTCAAATTTGAACGGCGTTCCATCCACACTGGTGGACGAACCGAGCAAACCAACCAAATGCTCGAACAACTTCTCAAAACTCTACGTGAACCTTATAGCAACAACTGGGTAGTCAAGCTGCCATTGCAAAGGCTGCATACAATTCGGCAACATCTATTGAAACATGAAAAAGACTGTCAAAGGCGGTTTATGGAGAAGAACTAACCACCATTATAAACTTGCTTATCGTAAAACAACATCCCCGTTGTCAACACACATTGGCAAAACGTTTCCGCAATCTTGGAAGAAACTTGTCAAAATCTTGCCAAGAGGCAAGCAACTATGAAGTGGCAAGCCAATAAACATTAACAAACCTAAGATTTCAAGACTGGTGACAATTTTGTATAGCTCCACGACTGTCAAACTTTGCAAATCTGTCAATCCAAAACTCAAACCCCAATGGTTAGGGCCTTTCAAAATCTTGGATAAGTGCACTCCAATCGTTAAGGCAACAAGGTGTTCAACATCTTGGAGGTGCGCACTCTGACTACTTAACAACATGCAGATATACCCAATCTTCTACATCAGCAAACTCCAATGTTTCATCAATCCAGCACAAGATTTCCTTGGACGCATGGCACCTGCTCCACCACCCATGAAGTTAAACGGCAAGCATGAGTAAAAGTCAAGGAAATCCTTGATCATCACCGAAGAAAATGTGAAGATAAAAATTTAACAAAATGGAAAAACTATGATGTTGCACACAATAGCTAGGTTTTGTACAGCCAGATTTCAAGAAGCGATCCTCTCATCAACGGTCACCAACCTTGACTAGGGCCATGCGGTGGTAACGCTCTGGGACGTCGTGCTGGACGTTCTTGGTAGAGGACTGGAAAACACATAATTGTTGGGCCTAGTGCTTTTTGAAAGACATTTAGGATATAATCTTAGGCGTGAAGCGGTTCAACACAGGTTAGATCATGAAGATAAATTGTCTGAATTGAAGTGTTTCACTCCAATGCAAAAACTCACCGGAAGACATTTTTGTCCTACCACATGAGTTGTCTAAAGAGAAAGTTACCTTCATGCATCCTCCTTGATTGATAATGTTAAGAAGGAAAACAAAAAACAAAATCAACTTCAAATTGAAGATGTTTTCATAGACTCACCAAAATATGGGACATAAGGTCTAAAGGGCTCACAAGCACAACGATGCTTATTCATCATTTCATCACAAAATGTTTACATCTTTTCATGATTTAGGACTTCCTTTTTGTGATGAAGCTTAATATATTCACACAAACTACATAGCTGATTTCAAGGTTCTTCTACATGTCCAAATCTCTTACTTGACCAACAGGGAGGCCCAAATGACTCACATCCCCAGAAAGTTTTCAATGAATCAAAAAAACCAATGCAAGCAATTGAACAAAAACACATTTGCATCCCTCTTCTGATAGAAAATGTTAATCTTCCAATTGAAAGTTAAAAGATTCATTAGACAACCCGTTTCATCCCAAAATGTACCCTAAGAATCAGCTTTTCTTTTCCTAGATTCTTGACGCTCTTTTTGTAGCATAGTCATGCAAACGTCATCGTAGTGTGTCAAGAGCCATCAAATTCTTGAATTCAAAACCTGTACTGCTGCCAAATACTCCAAGACCAATTATTGAAGAGACGTTTGAATTTGGTTATCTCAAGTAATTCAAATAACTAATGAAAACATACATTACCCAAGAGAGTGCAAATCTGAATCTGGAACAGAAAATTTTTTTCTCACTTCTTTAATCCGTACTGTTTTCAAAAGTGTGGGTGTTTTTGGAGAAAGGTGGATATAGTGCGCTTGTTCTGGTAAGGGATGTTGTTATTGCACACAAATGTTTCTTCTACTATCCTTTTCTTAAGGTGTAAGATGTAAACAAACAAAGGTCACTAGTCTATACATATCTTGCATCTAGCCTGAATTTTAAGAACCCAACTCCCTCTTAACTTTGCATTGTCATACCTCTTTATGTGTACTGGTCATGTTGAAGGTGCTCTACCCATGTTTATGGCACAAAAAGAACCAATCAAAACAGAAAACTGGAGATTGGTCTGAAAACCCAAGATATATCTTCCGCATACGATTTGACAGAGAGAGCATTCAAGACATGGGTTTGAGCCGAGCCACACACACACCGTGCATGCCAGGATGTAGAGCACTAACGTCGCAATCCCCTCGATTATCCTCGATATTGAGCTAAAGCAGGAATCATTGTTTCTATGCACCACAGATAAGGAAAACTATTGGAGCAAGTCCTCAATATAGGAAACGTTTACAAATTCTAAATCCCATTTAAAATGCGTGTGATGAAGAAGATGAAGAGGAGATGAACTGTTTTTAGAACATGGAAGATACTAATAAGTGGAAATAAATAATCTTTCAAAGTTGGAAACCACAACCAGGAATTATGGGAAGAATAAGATCTTAAGCTCTTGAAAGCGGGAATCATACTTGTAGGTCAGATCCAAGGCAAGTATCCTATATTCTCCACCTAGATCATATTATGACATGGGGTGCAGGGCGAAGAAGGATACCAAATTCAGCATGTTTACCAATCCTACGCGATTGGTACACATGCAATGAGGGGACTATTGATGCACAAGCCTTGAAAAACAAACAACTCAGACATGAAAAGCTTATGCTGCTCTTCCCTACATCTATGCATCAAGGGACTGCACATTTTGTGAAACAATGCAAACATTTTGTACATATGGGAAACTTCTACAATAATTCAAAGTTTGTGAGAACAAGCTCACTATATTTGTACAGAACCAACTTACCAAGAGAGATCATGCCTTCAATCACTATTTTCTAAGTGGAAACACCAAAAAAAATGCTAGGAATTACTAAAAACACATTTAGCAAACCGGATAACAAACAAGCCTATCCTTTCACACGCATGATGTGATTGCAAAACTAACCATTTCTTGTACTATTATACACAAAAAATTAGAGGAAACAACCATGAATATGTTCTTAGAACTCATGGCTCTCATGTCCAAAAAAAATTAAAAAATGAAAAAATGGGAGCAGTCCTTAAGGATATTCATTCACTTACATGAGTAATATGATATAGACCATAAATTGGACTTTTCAACCAAGTTATACTAAAAATTGATCTCACTTACGAACGCAAAAGGACAAAGCAATAAGCATGCACGGATGAAGCGTTACTCAAAATTCGTACAAGAAGCGTAACCTTGATAAACATCCCATTGAAGGTTTTCCACATGCGTTGTCTTCATTTCGTCCTAACAACACATGAAAAACATCATTTGAACCCTCCATAATTTAAAGCAAGGGATTATATCTCTTCAGAGGTGATAAAGTGAATTTTGTAAGCATTCAAGGTAGAAGGAAGCTTCCAATAGATCCTTTTGACTGGAAAAATCCATATTCGCTTTATCCTCTCATTTGTGCACATTGATCCAAGTGCCTCCTCCATTTTCTCCTTGCCGTTTCCACAGCTCATTGCTTACTCAATCCCCAAAAAACATCCAAAATCTGCAACTTGTTTTGCTCATCTTTTCTGTTTTTATAACATGGCGTACATGAACCCTTCTCATCTCATACCTAGGTAACCTTTCCCCTTACCTCAAATCCCTCTCAATCTGACAGTTATCATCTCCATTCTTCAATTCCTAAACCCGCTTCCACTCCCCCTTGTCCTCCTTCTCCCAACTCTTCATTCCCTCCTCCCATATTCCTATCTTCAATCCCATCACCCACCCTATCACCCGCTCCTTGTTGCTTACCTTTCCCCTCCATACTTGCTCTGCTTCCTCCCTCCTTTCTTTGCCTTTTTTTGGTCCTTCTCCTCCACTTTATTTCCTTTTCTTTATGTCCATCTCATCTCTTACCTCTGTCATCCTCCAAGGTGCGGTTTTCCCTTCCATGTCCTACAATCATGCCTTGTCCATCCTCCTAACTTTCCCTTGTTTTTTGAACTTCTCTTCCCTTTCAAGCCCTACCCCTCTCGTCACTCCCTCCCCAACAGTCACCCCCCCCCCTTACCTTTGTGTAGCCATCCCCCCCACTCCCT
>SZWC01020538.1:18613-29367 GCA_023375785.1 Penium margaritaceum
CCTCTCTCTCTCTCTCTCTCTCTCTCTCTCTCTCTCTCTCTCTCTCTATCTCTTTCTATGTAAACATCTCTTTTTTTGTCTCTCCTCCTCTTGCCCCACTTTTTGAATCTTTCCTATTCCTGTCAAATTGTGCTATTACCATCATCTCTTACTTCCCTTCTTTGTCTTTCAAGTGTCTCCCTTTCCATAATCCTCCTATGTATGATTCCATTCCCTTCCTCTTCATTTTGTATCCTACAGCCCAACCCATTTTTTATCCAATTGCCTGAATCTTGTGGCTCACATCTTTCCACGTATGCTGCTTCTTTTACTCTTATCTACTTCTACAATGCCAGCACAGGTATTCTTGGAAGAGTTTTCACATTCCCAAGCGTTGTGGTTGCATGTTTGAACATTTCAAGGTATGGAAATTCATCCACAATGCACGATACAAAGTACCCCCTTGGCTAATTTCCTACATTACCTACGTTCATATGTGAACGTGGTCAAATAAGACAACACGACTGGCCACTTTGTGTGATGTCAAATATTTCATGTGAATCTTGCATACATTTCATTCAGTTTCGGGCCAAAATTGTATGATAGAGAGAACTTTATTTCAAATAGGAGGTAAAAACTACATTTTAAAGAAAACAAACAGTCACGCTTTTCCCATACAAAACATTGATTGGTCAATTGGTTTAACCCTCATGTACGGGTCCTAACTTATTTATTTTCTCTTGGTTTTCAATACAATTCATTTATTTTTATTTCTACCTTGAGTTTACATGAAACAAAGCCGCCTCTCCCATGCTTATCCTAACCTTATCTGATCGTTTATTGAAAGAACTATGCATCAAAATGATGCAAATAATCGTGGAAAAACTAGCAGGGAAACTCAAGATAAGTGAGGAAGAAACAAAAAAAATCTAGAAAAACATGGCTTGTCAATAGTGGTACAATAGTAGATTGTGAAAACGTTTTCCAAATTTCCAAAGGCAAGTAGTAAAAAACCACTAGAGGTTGTAGCTAGAAAAGTCTTTGACATTAAAAACAATTTCATGATCCATGGTGATAATCTCAAACAGTATTAATGCAAAAAGAATGCATTACTTTATGTTACAAGTGATTGCTTTAAATTATAACCTAAACTTGTTTTATTCTTCTCCTTCCGCAATTAGTGTTATTCAATGATGAATTCTTGCAAGTTTCATAGTTTTGTAGCTTTCCACTCATGATATCTACTGAAAAAGTAGCTTTTGTACGCCAATGTTGAGTGTAATTTGAATTCAAGTAAGATATCGTTTTATTCTTATGAAATAAAATAATACACCCAACAAGGAGGAGGAAAAGCATAAAATCGTTGCCTTTAACATTGTAGAAATGTATCCCAACTGTAAAAGTTTAATCAGCTGCCTCTCAGGGGGATTAAAATTATTGCTGGAATTGTTTTTGAATGTCCTTGTTCTCATAAAGAGTGGAAATTCTTGCTGGAAATTTTAAGATGATGAGTTTTATTTTCCAAATTGTAATTAAGATAATCTGTGAGGAAGAATCCATAGCTGATGGAAACTAACATATCCATGTGCTTGGCAAATTTAACCAAAGACAAGTATTGGAATTCTCAAAACCATTGACATATTCACAATCATTCATATCTCACATAATTTTTACATTATCTTTGATGATGCAAAATGATGATTCAATGTTTCTCCCGGTCACAATTATTTTCAGAGCAGATTTCAGATATATGGCTGTGATATGGAAATCCTTGAGAGAAGCATGGCTAAAATGATTATGGAATTCAAAATTGGAAAAAAAAGGCACCAGTCCATGTATGGCTCCGAAGACACTCACCCATCTTCCTCTTATAAATTTTATCTTCTCATATAGAGAAGGGTTGTATTTTTATCCGTTTGTACAACTGGAAGATGTTGATCTTCCTATTTCTCACATATAATATTTCTAAAATTGTTGTTTTCCTTTTTTCTACTCGCCCTCATTGTTTGTCTCTGCTTTCCTACATTTGACTAGCATCTTTCTTATGAAAAACTTCATCAGTCGCTCTCCTCTGGCTTGTACGTGTTTCTAACCAGTTTCCTATGCACATCTTACATTCTACAACGTGGTATAAGGTACATTAAGGTACATTTAATGGAAGTTGCTGACTTTGTTTTACTCATCCTCTTATGTACCTTCACCTCTTGCCTTCCCAAACCTAAGAACCTTCTCGTATTTTACCTGTTTTTCTCATAGCTTTTGTTTCTTTTCCTTCGGTTATTTGATGTGATCACTAAGTCACTTATCTCATATAAATTGATTCCGAATTAAACATCGCACACCTGTTTCAATTGGTTCCATTTTTAGAATACAACTTAAGAGTTATTTCAATTTTGATCTGTACAGACGTAGAAAATGTTTATCATGATTATTGAATTCAATTGTACACAAAACATGTTCAAAATATTTCTACAGCAACTACTTATGCTTCTTCATGACTGCGTTACTCAATTGAATGCTTCCATCCTCTTCCTTCAATATTTTTCTTTTCTTCCCTTGTTGGAATTCATACTACCAAAGCAAAACATTGGCACGTAGTCCCACTAGAGATATAACCAGGGTAGTTCTCTGTCTCATGTACTTTTACGTCCCTTCACCGGTTTTTTGGAAAATCAAGGAGTTCTTCACTAATGTCAATGCCAAGACACAAACCTCCCCATTTTAATCTTTCATCCATATTGATGAAAAGGAATACTTTCTTGATACATTTAAGTTCATTACAAGGTCATGAATATGATTTATTCTTTTATGTTTTACCCTCTTGCAAAACCAGTTCTGAATTTTAAACCCTTGCTATTTTATCCACATCAATCAATCTTTTTCTCAAATTTTTCATTAGAGTTAAATTTATTTGTATCAATTGATTGAAGCCTCTTACCTTTAGTGAAATGGAAAATTCAAGGTTGAGTAGCAGTGTAGGAATTAGATAAAACACATTACATTGAAACTCAATAGAAAGGATACATACGACTGTTTTGCTCCAAGAGGATTTTAAAAATTGCATGAGGTTATGATATCCTTGAGAGATGTGCTGCGCATGAAGCTTTTCATATGAATACAAAATGGACATTATATTATTGATGATACTATGTTGGCCACTCAATATCTAAGAAAATTTGTGACTTTCTATGCGTGAAACGCTCAAGCAACTACCTAAGGGAATATTTTAGTTTTATTTATCACAAATTTCTGATGGTATGGAACAAATTGAAACAAATTAAGGTTAATAAAGATGCTTGTTCTCATTACACAAATTCCTGGTGAATGAATTCCGGTCACTTGTTTTTCCCCTTGGCCAGTATTACCTTTTGCCGGGCATAAATTCCTGAATTCTTTGTGGATCGAACCTGTTCTTGGGACGGAGTGGATCCACCCCGTTCATGACACTCTTGTGAAAAGCCTTGGTTACAGAATGCAAGGAGCAAATGTGTAGAGAACCACACCAGCCCCCAGTCTGAAACATCATGCATGCCACGGTAGCAGAGTGGCCTGGCTTTGCTTTCAACGAGGGGCAAGCAAACATTTACATTCCTCATCAAGGGCTGCTCCATTTTTGAGTGGTCAAGAGAATCCTCTGCTACATCAACGTGACAGAGCAGTCATGGATCATGTTGGGAGTAGTTGTCAAGGATGATTCCCCAATAGCTATGCGGATGTGTAGTAAAAAAGGTAGTGTGGATGACTAGGAGTAAACATCAGGGTACATCAATGTGCTTAGCGGTGAAGTAGCTTCTTGGGCACAATGGAAGCCTGCCTGAGTACATGACCGCTGTAGAAGCTATGAAACCGGCACACATTCTGTGGAAACTGGCAAATGAGATTGGGTTGACACAAAAGAATCCAACATTTCCTAGTTTAACAACGTGAGCACCACCAGTTTGACCAGGAATGGGACCCTTTAGCTTGAACAGAAATCATGTGCTTTAGGAGGAAAACGTGCAATGGGATAAAGAATCATTTCGTACAATACCTTGTCCCAAAGGGCAAGCTTTCCTTGTCCATGTATGCACAAATGAAATACTTTTGGATCTGACTGTCAGAAACCGGTGTGTGGTTCCAACGTGGTCCAAAGGGTCTGCTTGGCCCACGGCTATGTTTTGTGCAGGTTGTGAGTCTAAGCGTGGGCTTTCTGGTCGCCTCACGCTATGTTTCTTAGAGTTGAATGCACTTGTGAGGCAGTCACTTGTGCAAAGGGAAAAACGCGATTTTGAATTAGTTTTTGAACATGGACACTATCTAAACATTTTTAGGGCTAGTCATGAGCTCTCCAACGCACCAAACTGTGCGCGATTCAGAAAATTGTAGCTCCTGATACGTCAGTCAAAGCGCAGCACCCCAAACCAGCCGCTCACTCGGCGGGGCGCACCACGTCGCCCGCCGAGGCGCCTTCACAGATCAAGGACACATCAAAACGCCATTCCGGAGGCGCAGATGTCCCTATGCTTAGTGACGACGCCTCTTGCGCCTTTGCAGTCTGTTTTGATGAGTTAATCACCGCGTTTGGTGATGGGGATGGATGTGGGTCGAAACCTGTTCGCGGACCTGTAGTCAGAATTTTGACCCCGTCCCCGAGTAACAAAATGCACTTCTGAGTTCCGAACGCCAAGCCAGATATTTGGCTGTCCCTCAGTAACAAAATGCACTACTGGCATCCGGCGGATCATTCACCGGATGCCTCGGCAGCCCTTCCGGAGCAAAATCTCCAGATGGACTTTTGTTACTCAGTCAGGTGGATCCACCTCCAGTCAAACCGCGGCCGACTCCCAGAGCCGCCGCGTACAACCCAACTTTGGAAGCTTATATCTTCCTTACTACTTGTCCGAATCAGGTGAAACAACTTCCACCAGATTCAGTAACTCCTCAACTTTCAGAGAAAATCCTCCGTTTTAGGATCCGAGCAATCCTCAAGTCGCCAGATCCATCGACAAGGAATTTCCTCTTTCTGGCGGCTCGTCGGCGCCTCCCGCTGCCGCACTTAGGCATGCAGAGGGGCAAATCTTCAACGTTCTCTCCATTTCACTTAACATGCCCGCTGCTCCTGCCTGCGCACACTCATCTCCTGCTACACCCTACAGCCCATCATAGCTAGTCATCCCAAGTCCGGCCACGCTCAATGCGTGCCGGTCTACGTGTTGCGCTTTGGTCAAGCAATCCGCAAGCATGTTGTGCGTGCTGCAGTGCTATAGCACCACGTGCCTCTTTTTAACCATGTCCCATGCGTAGTGATAACGCACGTCAATATGCTTTATCCTCCTGTGCTGCGTTGGGTTGTTGGCCAGCGAGATTGAGCCGGTGTTATCCTCTTGCACCACCGTAGGCTCCTGTGCGGCACGCCCAGCTCCCCGAGCAACCTGCGGAGCCACACCGCCTCCTTGACTGCCTTGGCCAGCGCGATGTACTCTGCTTCCACTGTGGAGGTGGCGACGCAGTCTTGCTTTCTGCTGCACCACGAGACCGCTGCACCTGTGAGGAAGAACAGGCAGCCGGATGTGGACTTCCGCTTGTTCACATCGCCGGCGTAGTCTGCGTCCGTGTAGCAGACCAGACGCAAGGGGTCCGCCCGCCCCTTGCCGTCGAACCTCAAGCGCGCATGCCACGTCCCTTGCAGGTAGCGGAGGATGCGCTTGACCGCTTGCCAGTGTAGTTGCCCTAGATCGGCCACGAACCTGCTCACTTTGACCACCCCATAGGCCAGGTCTGGTCGAGTCGCCACCATGGCGTACATGAGGCTGCCCACCGCCAATTTGTAGGGCGCCCTTGCCATATCCTCCCGCTCTTCTTTTGTTTGCGGCGCCATTTCCGCACTGAGGTCACAAGTGGTGGAGACTGGACTGCCAACTGGTTTGCAGTCCTCCTTGCGTACCGCTTCAGCACCTCGGCCATGTATTTGGCCTGTCCCAGCTCAAGCGTGCGCGCCCTCCGGTTCCACGTGATGCTCAAACCGAGGTAGTACTCCAGCTCCCCCATGTGCGACATGTGGTATCTGCTGCTCAGCTGCTCTTTCAGCTGCTGTAGGCTCGGCAAATCTGTCGAGCACACAATCAGGTCGTCCACATAGAGTGTAACAATATGATGGAGCTTTTTGTCGCGTTGCACATAGACGCTGTGATCCGCCTCACAGTGCTTGAAGCCGAGTTGTGCCATGAAGCTGTCCATGTGTTGGTACCAGCATCTGGGTGATTATTTTAGCCCGTACAAGAACTTTCGCAGCTTACACCTTGCCCTCCGGCGCCTCCACCTCCTTTGGCACCTCCATGTAGATCTCTTTGTCTATGATGCCGTTGAGGAAGGCCGTCTTTACGTCCATTTGGTGGAGCTCCATGTCCTTCGCGGCCGCTACTACAAGGAATGCCCGGATGCTTGTGAACTTTGCGATGGGAGCGAATGTCTAATCATAGTGCTCACCCTTACGCTGTGCGTATCCCTTCCCCATCAGCCGCGCCTTGTATTTGTCAACCACACCTTCCTTTGTGAACTCGTCTTTTGGGAGTTCACCACGCCCGCTTTGTTGCTACTGATGTAGCTCTACTGCTTGTCAAACTTGACATCTCGGCTGCGGATTACCTCCTCCTTGCACATGTCATAGAGCCTATATGCCTTATGTGTGCTCTCATATCCAAGGAAGAGATACGGATTTGCCCTTGGCTCCAGCTTGCTGTCACACCTCTGTGCAGCCTGCACCACCGCATGCGCCTTGCACCCGAACACTTTCAGGTGTGCCACACTTGGCTTGCGCCTGCTCCAAACCTCATGCGGCATCTTCCAGCCGCTCCTCCCCTTCAGCACCTCTGTAGGAGTGAGGTTGATGGTGTAGCTCGCCGTACGCACAGCCTCCGCCCAGAATTTTTGTGGAAATTCCTCATCCACCAACATGGTCCATACCATGTTCAGCAGCGTCTGGTTCACCCGCTCTACCACGCCATTTGACTGAGGCGCATACGTCGTACTTTGTTGCCACTTTATGCCCTGTTTCTTCATCCACCCGCTGCAGCCCACGTACTCTCCGCTGTTGTCACTGCGTAGCGCACTGACCTTTTGGTCAGTCTGCCTCTCCACTGCGGCGACATACTCCTTCAACCGGTCCAGGACCTCGCGTTTCCGCTTCATGAAGTACACAAAGGGTTTCTTGCTGTAGTCATCAATGAAGGTCACAAAGAAACGCGCGGCGCTCTTTGACGTCATCTTGAATGGTCCATACATGTTGCTGTGCACGACCTCCTGCAGGTCAGAGGCACAATTCACGTTCTCATTGAATGGTTTGCGCCGCGCCTTGCCTAAAATGCAAGGCTTGCACTTTTTGTGCACTGCTGCATTTGTCGCCTCTTTCGCACCGTTGATGATGAGGTTGCGTACCAGCTCGCACTTTGCCATCTCCTTCACAACTACGGGTAAGGAGTGCCCCAGTCGTCGGTGCCAGAGCTCCAGATCAGCTCCCCCTCCTTTGGCCAGGTTGACTATGTGTTCCTGTAAGTCTGCTGAATCTGTCGCCGTGGGGATCACCTTGGTCTCCACAATGTAGAGGCCTCCCTTGCGCTTAGCCTCCAGCACGGGCTCGCCGCCACCGTCCTTCCGCACGACTGCCCCTCTTCTCCTAAAGAACACCTTGTACCCCTTGTCTGTGAAGCGGCTAACACTTAGAATGCCGCCATGTCAGCCACCTCCCTTGGCCCCACTTCCACCACCACACGTTTTGGTGACGAGGGCCGATGAGGACGACGAGGACTCCCCGCAGCTTCGTCGCTGCGCCTCGTTGTGGATGTACTCTACGACTGCGCCATAGGTGAGCTTGTCCTCTGCCCATCCTCCTAAGACTGTAATGAGAGGGCTCCAACTGTCAGGAAGGGCCATGAGGAGGGTTATCGCCTACAGCTGCGTGTTGATCTTCCACCCCACATCGTTGCACTGTGAGGTGAGCGACTCGATCTGCTGCATGGTGGTGATGACATTATCTCCCTCCTTGATTCTCACTGTCAAGAGTCGCTTCACTGCAAATATTTGTTCGCCAGCAACTTAAAATAATGGATGGCACGGAGTTTTTACCAAGGTTCAGATGTGAGCTTGCAGCCCTGGAAGTAGCCCCACAGCGACTCGGATGTCCCGGACACCAGCAGCATGAGCGCCTCCGTGTTGTTCTTTGTGGAGGCCTCCTTCTCCGCTTCCGTTGCCATCCCTTCGTCGAGGAATTTCGTTCCCTTCATGACCTCCAGCAGCCCCTTATGCGCATGGTGCAGCTCGAAGTGCCACCTCCATAGCCCGTAGCCTGTGCCACCTGCATACTTCTGGANTTAAAATAATGGATGGCACGGAGTTTTTACCAAGGTTCAGATGTGAGCTTGCAGCCCTGGAAGTAGCCCCACAGCGACTCGGATGTCCCGGACACCAGCAGCATGAGCGCCTCCGTGTTGTTCTTTGTGGAGGCCTCCTTCTCCGCTTCCGTTGCCATCCCTTCGTCGAGGAATTTCGTTCCCTTCATGACCTCCAGCAGCCCCTTATGCGCGAGGTGCAGCTCAAAGTGCCACCTCCATAGCCCGTAGCCTGTGCCACCTGCATACTTCTAAATGGCCTGTGTCTCCTTCTGCGCTATTTGCACATCTTCAACTTTGGGACCTCAGAGCTTGACGGCGAAGTCGTCCCTGACGACAGTCCCGTCCGAACCGAAAGCCGTGAGTGATGTGTAGACCGGTCAGGGCCGTGGTGGGCCCATAACCCTTTGTCAGAAACTGGGGTGCGGTTCCAATGTGGCCCGACGGGTCTGTTTGGCTCATGGCTATGTTTTGTGCAGGTTCTGAGTCTAAGCATGAGCTTTCTGGTCGCCTCACGCTATGTTTCTGGGAGTTGAAGGCATTTGTGAGACAGTCACTTTTTCAAAGGGAATAACGCGATACTGCATTAGTGTTTCAACATGGACATGATATGAACATTTGTAGGGCTAGTCATGAGCTCTTTAGCACACCAAACCGTGCGCGATTCGAATAACCGTAGCTCCCGATACGTTAGTCGAAGCGTAGCACCCCAAACCAGTCGCTCACTCAGCAGTGCGCACCACGTCGCCAGCCGAGGCGCCTTCACACATCAAGGACCCACCAAAACGCCATTCCAAATGCGCAAATGTCCTTACGCGTAGTGGCGGCGCCCCTTGCGTCTTTGGGGTCTGTTTTGATGAGTTAATCATCGAGTTTGGTGATGGCGATATATGAAAGTCCCTCAGTAACAAAATGCACTACTGGCATCCAGCAGATCATTAACCTGACGCCTTGGCAGCCCTTCCGGAGCAAAATCTCCAGATGGACTTTTGTTACTCAGTCAGGTGGATTATCCACCTCGAGTCGAACCGCCGCCGACTCCCAGAGCCGCCGCGCACACCCCAACGTTTGGAGCTCATATCTCCCTTGTTACTTATCTGAATCAGGTGGAACGAGTTCCACCAGATTCAGCAACTCGTAAACTTTAAGGGTCAATCCTCCATTTCAGGATCCAAGGAATCCTCAAGTCGCCAGATCCATCAACGAGGAATCTCCTCCCTCTGCCAGCTCGTCGGCGCCTCCCATCACCGCAATTGGGCATGCAGAGGGGCAACACTTATGTTCAACACTTATGGCTAAGGAGAGACTAAAACATAAACATGTTACTACTGGTATGGATATTTTTCTTTTTGGATTCTCCTGAAGATAGAGCATGAGGAACCAAAATGGGTGATTCTCAAGGGGGATAAAGTTGAAAATGTGATCCTCATTGTGGCGGCAATTACCCTGAGTTACAACATCAAAATGCAAATCTCATGTAACTCAGAGGTTTAACGTGTCTACCTCTAGAGGCAAGGTCAGGTGCCCAAATCTTTAGAAAGAATGTATAACAAGCTTCAGAGAATGTGGAAGAATAATTGCCAAGAATTTGACTCATCTTCAACAATTTTTATCCTTGCTTCTTAATGTCCAAGAAGGTTTTTCAAGCTTTTTATGCCAAGAGGTATTTGGAGGTAAACACAGTCCTATAGATAACATTCAATATTTTAGAATCAAGCTGATGATTCTTGAAAGAGGAACAACACATAGAGGTGGCAATGAGTTCCTTCCTCTGTAAGGAATCGTAATCCTACCAACAAGCACTCCACAAGCTGAAGGAGCTACTAGGATTGTGACAAAGAGGCATGCCTTAGTATTTAAAAACCATAAGGCAAGTTGCTGTCAACCACCACTGATTTTATGCCTCAACCATTTGAAGAGCATTCTAGTTTTGAGGCCAGACCAGCCCCTACTCCTCTCGTGATTATTCTGCAATCAGAAATAAACTTGCCTCAATGGTTGCATTCCCACAGACAGAGTTTTTGTTTGTGGTGGGAGTCCCAACATGGGATCTGCGAAGGGACACAAAAACCCTGAGGCCTACAGGAGCCATGAGAGAAACTCAAACAGAGTGGTGAAATGTGCAAACTGTATATCTGTTGTCCTTTTAAGCATGCATGAATAGTTACTATGAAAAAACACTCATAGCACGGAAAAAAGTAACTAGGGAAAAACAAACTTCTGCCTTGCTCCACAGCTTTCCGCTAACTCTTCACTGATCTCATCCCTCCCACCTATTGCACCCATCTATGGTAGTTCCACGCTCTTGAATATTTGACATTCTACTTTCCCAAGAAGGAGAAGGATGCACACTCACACACACACACACACACACACACACACACACACACACACACACACACACACACACGC